>VZUI01049991.1:0-21116 GCA_013401135.1 Cettia cetti
AAAGGAAAGGAAAGGAAAGGAAAGGAAAGGAAAGGAAAGGAAAGGAAAGGAAAGGAAAGGAAAGGAAAGGAAAGGAAAGATGAAGAAAAGAGAAATCTATCTGCTGCTCTTTTTTTGTGGTATAGATATCGTATTAGGCAAAGGAAGGAAAAGCTGGATGAATATGTGAAAGTGTAGAGCTGCAGAGGGAAGTCTAAGAAGAATCATGCCACCATCATTAATCTCCCAAAAGCAAGACTTTCACATGCAGCAGCATAAAGACTTCCTGTGAATATTGAACTTTCTTATTACAAAATACAAAAAAGGGCTAAGGCAGCATAAAGTGAACGCAATTATATTACACTGGATATTATCAGAAATTAATACAATACCATTTGAAAGAGATTTATGACAGTGGTATAGCTTTTCAGCGGTTAAATAAAACCTTTTTTGCACAAAACTGGCTGTCACCTCTGGTAAGTGGAAACACATGCATTTTCATTCCGCCACATATAACAGAAGCATTTTGTCCTGAAATTTAAAAAGCACACCCAATACATCAGTAATCAACCTGCATCTAGGGCTGCATAGAGATCTAGGGCAGGTGTGGAAGCTTATGTGGAATCATATAGGCATGTGAAAACATCCCATTCAGCTGTAACTTAAAATTTTATGGAGTCACATAACTCAAGTTACTCATGATGAACTCTTCACTATATTTCTCTGCATTCATGACTCACATTTCTGAATGTCACCTCCAATCTCTCTTACTTGCCTCCCTATCCCCACTCTCATCCTTACCAGCCTTTTTTGTTATGGTGCAATGCAGATTTCAAAGAAATAAGACTATAGAGAAGATCAATATAGTACATAGAAAGGAAAACAATTGATGTTGATTTGCTCATTTGCTCCCTTCTGTAATAACAGTGAATAATCTGCAGTAAAGTCCTCCAAAATTTCCTCAAAAAAGGTTTCTGATGCAAGACACTAGATGGTGTCTTGTCTTTGGTTGAAAGGAGAATTTTGCTATTGGCAATGGGCAAGTGACAAGTCTCCCAGTCATCTAATCTGTCATACTGTGTGTCTTCACTTCCCTGTCTTTATCCTGAAGCCCTGAAGTAGAAGGAAGCCAGACAGACTCATTTCAGTATTTACTACAGTTGTTTTTCTGAAATTCTTGACAGAAATTAAAGCTTTAATTTTATTCCTGGGTGTGGCTTTGGATAGGTTGTTGTGGCTTTGAGAAATCAGGAGTGATGGGCTGTTTAATTCACAAGACTAGAAGAGTTATATTCCATGCTTAGTTTAGTTTAACTTTTTGTGTCTGTTCAGTCATAGCCCTTCTGAACCACAGGATGTATTTTCCTGCTTATTTCTGCAATGGCTGCATCAAATCTATTCACTTCAGAAACAGTCTTCCTTTGATAGAACACCTCTTAGATACAAGATGACAATCACTGTCATTAAAATTTTCACAATCTAAAAGCTATAAATGTTCAAATAACAATTCCTCTATCATGCAGCAGATAAAAACTGTGCTTTGATTTACTTCTTAACACATTACTGAAGTCATCTCTTTGAAAGCTTTACAGCATGATTATTTCCCAGCAGCAGGGTATGCAGAGCCTAATTGAAACAATTAAGGTGACATCTAACAGCTTCAGTTGCATTTTGAGGGTATCAGTTTGTATTAATATATTTCCATATGAACAACATTGTATGTAACTCTGTCAGCCTTTGGATAAATTATAATCTTAGAGGAAAATTTAAAATTCCTCTTCAAAATCTTTGAATGTGGTTAGGGGAAAAAGACTGCCTGTGCCTATTTACTAAATAACCGGTACCACATCTTGCAAAAGAAACACATTTATCCAGGACATGAAATGCTGCCTCTTGGTTGTGTATCATTTCTGATAGTGGCTATCTGTTATAATGGAAAAAGCATCAGTGATGCATCAGGATCTATCTGGCAAGGCACTGTAAGGTTCTCAATCACTTGGTCTCTGCAAGGTGACAGATGGTGCAGTTCCTGTTTTTTTCCCTACAGAAACTTCAATGCATTGAAAATGTCAAGTTACAGCAGCAGCAAGATCTCCATCTATTTATTCCAAACTGAATAGAAGACAAAAGTCACAGCACAGAATTGACTGCCTCTGATGCATTAGATGTGTTTCTCTCATTCTGAAATTCTATCAATGCCTCTGTTTCTTTTAAAGTAATGCAGCAGCACTTTGATCAAGATCAGAATCACTGTGTGGGTCCCATAAACCTATGCCAGTCGAAAAATTTCCATCATGAATCAACCTGTATTGCCCCCCCCTTTAGCTACAGCCAGTGCAGAAAGCTTTCTCTGGCATGATGCAATGGGGTTACACCCAGCCCTCTGTGCTGCCCAGCCTGCTATGTTCTCATCACCTGTCCCTCTTACTCTTTGGGCTCCAGAAATAAGTTAAGACACACGTTCCAAAAAGAGTGAGGCAAACAATGGGAGGGGGGAAAAAAAAAACAAACCACCAGAACCTGATGGTGGTTCAGAATAGGACATACTGTTATTTAGATTATTCTGGTCTCTGTTATCTGATTTCAAGTGATTTTAAGTTTTTGAGAGAGCAACATAAGCAGAAGCTAGGTTTCAATTTGTAATGATAAATATAGAAAAAGGAAGCTAGGCAGGGAGGACTGCGGTTCTATATATCATACTTGGTATATGCTGTGAATTTCCAGTTTTTCTCCAGTGACATCTCCCTGAAAAATACACATTGAAAATATGAAGCTTCTTTGTTTTTCCTTCAAGTTGTCCACTGCTACTTATGGAAAGTTTTTTGTTTTCCTTTTCATTAACTGTCTGGTATTGCTTTTCCTTTCTCTCAAAAAGGCATTAGAACAGTCTTTTGAAACAAGAGGTTTATCTCCCTCCCTCCCCCCCACAAATTATTAGTACTTTTCAATACCCTCATTTAGAGGCCAGAACCATTTTTTATGCAGCCTCAAGGAGAGGGAAGAGAGTGTAAATCAACATTAATGATTCATTTTAGCCAGCTCTTGGTATATGAGATTATATTCTAGGAGTTAATTTTCTTTTAAAATAATATATTTAAAGCTGCTACAACCCCTAAGGTGTTCATTGTATTCACATGTTTTGTATTTATTCATTCAACCCCCGAAAACAATCCACTAAGAGGAACTACTCAGCATTCTGATATTTCACTTTATGTTAGGTGAATGAGAAAAGGAGTACAAATTTAAAACAAGAACCTTATAAACAGCAGCCCCTAAATATTTTCTCCCTTACTTAAGCTGAAAATGTGCAAAGGGGGAGGGGAATTTGCACTGTAAAAAATACACAAGCAGTCATGAGTTGTTATATCTACCAAAAATCCAACTGAACGAGAAGATCTGGTTGCTGACACAGGGAGACACCTCAGACAGCCCTTATACAGGTTCAAAAAAATGCGGGAAATATCAGGAGCAGACATTATGAATTCATCCCATCAGTCCATTGCATGCTGCTTGCAGGCAAGGCCACACCACGGGAGGGATGCTGCCTGATATGCATAACTCAAGTCAAAACATTGCAGACAATTGTAATGTCAATTTTTTTTGATGATGTCATCTTGTACCTACAGATGTCTCCCCTACCTCGCCCTAAGCAAACATTTTCTAATACAGTGTAATGGCTTTGGCTTAATTAATCTTTCCCAATGAGTGTTATTTGAGAATGGGATAAGCCCAAAACAAAGCAGAGAACTCCAAGAGAATGGGTTCAAATCATTTGCTTTAAATAAAACAACAAAATATAAATTTATTTGGAATTAAATACTACAGAAAACCTAAAAAACCAATTATGATCAGCCAGGAAAAGAATTTATAGGAATATTGCCAATTTTTTTTCTCAAATATTACTTTTGAAAATGTTCAATTCTAAGAGTTTCAATAATGTTTTCTTTGGATATTACATACAGCAAATTTTCTCCATTTGAAAACATTAAATAATTTAATTTTCTTTCAAGTAGGGCAATTGTTTCTAAAAACTTCATCTTTTAAAAAATTCAATTATTTTCCAGATATTTTTGGTGCATTTCACATAAAAAAAATCCTTAGATTTGGCCACAAAAAGTGCACTGCAAATTGTATGTTTAAAATCTGCTTACAAAGTTTGACTAAAGCTTTCCCTTGATGAGGGAGGAAAGGATGTCACCTGGAAAAGAAGGAACTCTATATGTCAACAAAGCCATGGTGAGTACAATTTGAAAATAATTATGGTGTCAAACACATCATATTTTTGTAATAGACATTTTCAACAACATTAACTACAATGAATTTTATCAAATAATTCCAAAATTTTGCATTGTTTTTAAATAGAAAGGAAATTCTTCATATGTGTATTCATGTATTTGGAAAGAGAAAAGCTTTATCAGCAATTTTACATTTCTTAAGAGAAGACTAGCTTAGTAGCTGTTTCACTTGAATCTCTCTGGAATCTTAAATCAATTTATAAAATGCAAAATGGAGCTGCAGAGGCAGCATTAAGAATCACTAGCTAATTCTGACACTGCATGAATTTTCATACAATTTCAAAAGTGCAAGTCAATATCAAATGTTGAGAATGACTTCAGTGAATCACACACTGTGTCTCCTCTGAGAAAATGATGAGATGAAGTAGTTGGTACAAGAAGCAATTGGGAAATCCACTGAGTATTCACTTTACAAAGACTTTTGGTTCCTTTTGCATCCTCATAGTTACAAAGAGCAGACTGAGCAGCCTTGTAATGTTTACCTAGAAAATTGCAACACCGTTGTGACAAAAATAAATATACGAGGGCATGCTTTTCCAAAAGCCTGAACCCACTAAATTACCCATATTATCTGGAGTTGCAAGCAGAAGAAAAAGCATAAACAGTACCTTGTAAGGTAGGATTTGAACATATCCCAACACAAACAAAAGGATTATGTTTTAGACCCAGGATAGGTGCCCAGGCCACTTTTCTGTATTGAACAGAAGCTGCTTAGGCAGGGATCCAGACAGACTGGATCAGGCCAAGAAAAGCTTCCAGTTCGTTTTGTTTTATTTTCCCTGCTCAGATTCTACTCTACAGTTTGAAATAAAAAGGTGCACAGGTATATTATACCTGTTCAATGAAATATCATTCCCCTAGTCATTCATTGTAATGCAGAACAGTTTCACTACAAAAGCCCCAGAGGCAGCTGCAGATTGTAGCTGCACACAGCTCTCTAGGTCAGCTAACATTCCTGCTCACTTTTATAAGGTTTGAGCAGTCAAGAGCAAAGCTCAGGCTTTTCAGATGAGGTACTGACATGGTATTTTGTCTTGTTTGACAAAAAAAAAATTACACCTTTATGATGCATAACCTGAGTAAGATTTTCATACACAAATCAGGCAGAGCAGCCAAGCTTCAATTGGAAAGTAATAAACCCTCAAGCTATTCCTGTATTCCTCCAAAACTCCCACTAGAGTTTTTAAGAACTCAGATGATTTCTTGCATTTTTCCTACTTTAGCAAAGGAAAGAAACTGAGCAGGGAGATGGAAATACAAGCTTACACTGAAGCTGGAGCCAGAGGGGCCATCCTAGTGAGCACAGCGCCCAGAGGAGAGGACGAGTTGTGCAGGGTGAGAGCAGGGTAAGATTTCTGCAAGCTCTTTGTAGCACAGGCTCTGTGAGATGTGGATAGGACAATTCAGATCAGCTGAACCCAGAAATGGAATTCAGTGGCCTAAAAACAGGCACCTCAAAAGTAAATATAAAGTACTCTTATTGCTCTTCAAAAGAGTTTGGGTCAACAACTGGTCTTTTCTGTTTGCCACATCTTCCAGTCTGTGTGGATGTCTTAAGTACCCTACAGCACCAAACATCTGCATCTCAGCCACTGACGTTCCTGACATGTTTTGTAGCAATGTTTGTTTTAAAGTAATTCTCATTTTGACATATTTTGTAAATATTTGGACACCTTGTTTTAGAAAAGCATTGGAAAGTCTTGCTGAGTATTTATTGTCCAAGGAAATTGTAAAATGCACATTTTTTCCAAAAACATAGCTGTAGGTCTTGAACATCTTCCTCATCTGAGCAGTTGATTCAAATAGGAAAAAAAACCCACTGACTTTATCATAAGGATTTTGATTCCACTGGGAGAGTGAGTGACACCATGAAACATATGCTACATCACTTGAACACTCTGCAATCTTGCTGATACATCAACCAGGCTTTTAAAATAGCTTCCAAAAGCAAATTCTGGTGAAGATGTGAACTGCATTCCCTTTAGTTCAGGTCTGAAAAGAAGCATATTAGAGAATGAGGGCACAAAGCCAAAGCTACTGTTACCAGGACATTAAGGCAGAAAGGCTTTTGGTTTTTGTGGTGGTTGTTAAATACAGAGTAGCAAAGCCTAAGGCTTCACATGCTCTAGCCCAGCGCACACACTCCTGGGCCATATGAAACACCCACACACATCCTGTGCTATCTCTCCAGTATCCTACATCGTACATCCTCTGGAGGAATCATACCTAGCAAGTCAGACATTCACCATCAGGAGGACTGGGCTGCTCCAGTAACAGTGCTGTGAGTCATGGCTCTCTCAGTGCCTCAATCATTTGAACAGTTCCAGAGACCAATACCGCTCCTTGGGAATAGATTCCCACTTCATCCCAGGAGGCTTTGTGCTTTTCACTCTGCACATGGATTTGAAGGGTCTGCAGAAAGGGACAGGCTGGCTCAGCATACAAGGAACATGTCACATATATTTGGCTTTTTCTAAAAGAAACAGTATCCAGTAAGAGTAGGAAAGTCCAACTCTTACTCTTCATCATTCACTATACCAGCTGGCTGACATCATTCCCAAAAAACACCACATCTGAACAGACAGGTTAAGAAGTGATGGAATTAACAACACCAGTGGATTTTTAAAACAGTGCAGTAAGACTTAAGTCTTGCCAAATAGGCACAGTGTCTCTGGTACTGACAGCCCAGTGACATTTTACACTGAAATATTGGCCAGTTGCCATAGTAAGAATGGGGAAAACTGAAACTTTGAAAACACACAAAAAAACTATCTCAAGTCTGATCATCCTCCAGTCTAAAGAAACAAAAACACATTGGAAATACATTCTTACAGATTAGCCAAAAGATTCCCTGGAAGCTCGGATTTGCCTTGGCTTCTTTTGTCACCTATACAAGACCTTAGCAGCTCCAGGGCGTGAGCAGGCTGAATGCTTCTGAAAGGTACCAGTTGAAACTTTTCAGGGAGCCCCAGGACATACTGTCTTGCAGTTTGAGTGGATTAGTCATATGATACTAAGGTGTCTGACAGCAAGTTTTTTCCATTTACAATGGGGAATTTTCTAGTAAAGATCACCCAGAGTCTGATACGTACATGCAGATACATGAAAAATATACATAAATTTATATGTATTTATACAGAGAGATATAAAAAAGATACACACACATACGAGAAAAAAAATGTTTTCTGTTTTATAAACTATAAAACAACATATATATGGACACGCCTTGATAAAGAGCCTGGGTTTAAAAGAACATTGGATTTATTAAAGAACACCAGATTTATTAAAAGTTTTAGGTAAAAATCATGTTGAATCCTCCTCCAAGCCACACTAGCAACAATGTAATTTCAGCAAAGTTATTTGTATTGGGCAGGAACTAGAGGTAAGAATGTTTCTCTAGGTTTCTTTGCCTGAGTGAATAAAAATAAGTACAGCTATTCTCAGGTGAGTTTCTCTACTGAGAGTATATCTTGCATGCCTATATGCATGGAATTTTCTCTGCATCCTTTCACTAGATGCAGCAGATCCTGATGCCCATGATAATGTGTTTTTCACTGTAATCACCATTGAAATAACAATGCTACCATAACATGTTCAGCCTTTTAATGAAAATAGTTTCAAGGGTTGCGCAGAGTTTCGCAGCAATATAAATATTGTCTTGACCTTTTTCACCTGCAAAATAACTCACCGGTAAAATTTTGCTGTGTGGCAGTCATAAGAATTATTTAAGAGTCTGTGAGAACAACATACATAGTACATTTGCTGTAACATATTCACACTTGCGCACACACAGACCTAGAGGAGTCTCTACAAGGTATACCCACCAAAAATTTCCCCTTGATTTCAGTGAAGTAATCAGAATGGATGTCTTTGCATCTTCTCAAGGAAAAAAGGGATTGAGCCTTGAGGATGGGGAGTATCAGCCCAGGTACTGTTGGCATCTTTTGGCGGTGGTGGTCCTCGAAGTCGAGCAAACTTGAGAATTTGCAAGCTTTGAGGGGCATCACACTCAGAGGGAGGTTGCCAGTCGCAGCCTGCTGTGGCCCAGGAGAGCTTAAAGGGTCTCACTTAGGACTGCTGTTTATAGGGCCACAAGAGGCTTTAGTCATAGTAGTTTTCCATCCTGGTTGCAATTTGGGTTGATATCTTTCTTGGAAAGTTCTATCACAGAAAATTTGCTCCTCTTCGGTTGTTATTCAGGCAAGAAAAAGGAGTTCCCAAGGTTGTCAGTTAAAAATCAGGACCTCATTAGACAGCACTAGTTCCTGGGAGCAGACTATTCCCCCTGAGGAAAGCAGATGAGGCCTGACTACATCTCCCCTTTCAGTCTAGCCTATGAGAGGGACAGTTTCTTTATTGGAATGCCTCACTCTTCTGATAAACTATACTCTTTTGTGCCCATTCTAGAAATTAAAAAACAACATTTGGCTTAATTGAGCCTTTTTGTATGCAAGTGCCATTTAAGAATCTGGGCCCATGTAATTTTATTTTTCGAAAAATCACAGTACAGTTTTAGTGAAACAAGACAGTTCCTTCTTCACAGTCAAAAAAAAAAAATCTTAAATCCACTGCAATTAATAAGAAAGTAGAAAAAATTAACATTGGCATTGTCTAATACTTGTTATAAAGCAAAGAGCAAAGACTTTTTTTTAAAATATGACAACACAATACTGAGCCCAGTAGCCATATAATAATACTGTAAATATAAGATAATCGACAATCTGAGTAGAATGTAACCCCAGGATAATTATGCACTTCTCTATATCTTTAAAACAAAGCCTTATCGTCACATCTAAAAAGTGGAAGTTACATGGTAATTATTCTTTGAATTACTTTGTAACTGGTAGTATAATTATCAAGTAATCTGCATGAAAATAATTAGGTATTTACATAGTCTTTGCAATGTAATTACAGAGTAGTTGGCTGATTATGCAGCATGTGCCTTGTAACAGAAAGTGATACCAGAAAGACAAAAAAAACCCCTATAAAAACAATTTCCATTTCAAGCAAAATGAGTTAAATTTGAAAAAAAATTTCTCTGCATTTTGCGTGAGTATGTGTATGTCTCTGTGTACAAGTATAGACCTCTGTGTGTGCATGAGAAGGTGGAAAACAACAGAAAAAGAAGTGTACAAATCACAGAAGTTTCCACAGTGGAAGAAATTTGTGAAATCAATAATTTGCCAAGTCATAAACTTCTCTCAGAAGACAATGAGAATTTTTTTCATAGTTCACAACTGCACTTTTCTCTCCATCTCACAAGACCATCTGCATTCAGATTTTCTTAATAAGTTAGTAGATACAATATGAGGATACAATGATTTTTACTTTGGCTGACTTTTACTCTGGTTTTCACCCCCCAAAAAATGAATTAATGATATAATTTTTGTTATAATTTTAAATGCATTAATAATTAGTTCCTTTTTTTAAATTAAAAATGTGCTAGTGGCAATAGTTCACTTTTGTTGTGAGCAAGGTAGTCCAATAATTGATTTTGATCCCCCTTATACATCTGCACCTTCTGCTCTGGATGAACAGTTTTAGTCATATTCAATTATCAGATGCAGACCATGCAACAATGGAGATTATTTCTTAAAGAGAAAGTCATTATTTGCTAATCATTTGCATTAAAATAGCAATACAGTGTGAATAGACTCTAAGTGCTTGAAATATTATACATGTATGGTCACAAAGTAAATTATAAATGGAAAGAAGTAAGAACATTCCTTGAATATTACAGACAATAAACAAGCACCACCAACAGAAAAAAAATGAGGAAGCAATCATTATTTTTACAGTTCTCTATTATTAAATTGTTTTCTTCTAGATAGCTTTAGGCCTACCCCATCTATGCCCATCAATATTATAAAATCAATAAGAAAATCTTTTTTCCTGTGGATTTTTAAGGCCACTGACCATTTTCAATCATCCAGGTTAAACTTCTAAATAAGAGAAACCAGCTTGTGGTTGTGTCCTGTCCAAACTGGTGTGTCAGAGAGCTCTTCTTCAGGTGAACAAGTGTTTTTCCTCTGTTTGGTTTTCACTCAGGGAATTCCCCATTGTTCTTTAAATGAAATTGCCTAGATGAAACATTAAATACAAAATTAAACAAGGGTTTCTATCTACTTTTTTAAATTTAGTAAATAATATAATCTGATGGGAGCTATATAAATGAGTTTCTCAAATAAACATATAAAACTCAACTCTTTTTATTATTTTGAATATCTGAATTATTCTCTAGTGAAACATTTAGCAAAAATATGTGCTTAAAGGTTCAGTGAATAACAAACGTGAGATGAACCTCACATGTCTGGAATAAACTTCTGCTGAAAGAAGAACATGTTCCAACCTGACTAAGCGTGAGAGTTTCACGTTTTTCTTCAGTGCTCAGCTTAATTTCATGTAGAGACTAAGAGCTGCTGATAGACTGACACTAAAGTAACTTCTTATGTGTACACACAGAATTTGAGTGTGATGCTACGCATCTTTATTTTCCAAAACTTATTTTGCATCAGGACTGTGGCATTTACATGGTTCAGACTCTCATCTACTATCTATTTTTTGGTAACAAAAAAAAAGTCCAGATATACTTATTTATTACTTTGCCCAATAAATTGGTTGATTTAGTGGAAGAGAGTTAACCAAACGGCTTCAAACTTTTGTACGAAGCTATCAAATGACTTAACTTACCAACAGAATTAAAGTGGATGACTAGAATAATAGCTGTCTTGTGTTTTCTGTATCACCTGAACAGCAGAGGAAAGTATATCCAGCCACTTAAAAAAGCAAATTTCATTGTAGATGTCTGAAATAGATCTGAACATGATTACCACATGCTGTGTGATTAAAAAACTAAAGTTCACAGTAAATTCCAGCATCTGCCAAGTCATAAGTAAAAATAAATAAATAGGAGCCTAATTCAAAAAGAGAAAGCCCTTCCCCCCAAAAAAAAAAACCCCAAAAAAAAACAAGAGAGAGAGAAAACAATCCCGCAGGTCAAACTGAGCTGAGGTATCTGTAGAGGGACTGAACTCAGTACCAAGCTTTAAATGAGGAGGGAATGGGAGACATCAACTCAGTTGTGCTACAGAACCTCCACTTCCCATAATTAACTGACTGTGATTAGAGCTTGTCCAATATATAAGAAGGATTGTTTTATTATTTTTTATTTTACAATCCAGGGTGTCATCACTATGAACCCAAGAGAGAAACACATGAATGACAGTTATAAAGGTTTATGAATCTGTCATTAGAAAGCAGTGGAAAACTGAAAGCAAACAGAACTTCGTCAGGTAATAATCAGGATTCATGAGTTGTTAGCCAGTGACTCTAAGGAGTTAACAATACTGACAAGAAAAAAAGACTCCAATTCACAGCATGATCAGTATTTTAAGCTCCAGACAGCCTTGAAATATGTTCATACAAGTTTAAGCCATCAAGTTCCATTTCTGTTAGACAGGAGTTTTTAAGAACTATTTCCACTTGATTCAATTGATTTACATGATAAACAGTGCCTGAGCTATGACCAGCCACTCTTTCATTCTCCAACCTACACTGGGAAACCCAAGGCCTTCAACACCGATGTATTTTTATTCCTCTGTGTTTCCTTATTATTTTTTTTTTAAATCACATTTCTCTGTTAATTTTGGAATTACTACATCAGTTAATATAAGCCAGGGCCATTAATGGCCAGCAGGTCATATAAAGCAAGTTCTTGCATGCCACATAGCAGGTTAAATTGCCCTCTAACTCTGCAGGACAAGCCTGAATGGAGACTCCACAGGAGCAAAATTGGAGTTAAGAGCTCTGAATGCTCTTCTACAGCAAATGGCAGTAGTCTCACCCTGCAGGACTCTCTCTCTCGCTGCAAAGTGTGATAAAACAAATGCCTCTCTGATTAGAGGAATTAGTGCTGCTTCATCTCCTGTGCGTCTGTGTCTCAGTCCTCGGAGCCAAGTACTCTGCGTCAGGTGCAGACATTGTGGCTGGGAGCCAAGACTCTAAGAGGACTAGCAGACTTCTTCCCACATGCCCTATATAGCTCAGAAGCTCCCAAGTTACATGACCGCAGTTGCTTCCCAGCTGCATCACTTCCCTCCAATTTAGAAGGTGTCTGCTCTGTCTTTGAGGAGCCACAGTGGCTGTGACCAGAGGATTCTGAGAAAAAGGACTGTTTCAGCTTGACACCCAGACAAGGCAGGCAGCTGTAATCTTCCATGCTCTCTGTTTCAAAGAGGTGCTTCAAACACAGAGAAAGTCTTTATCACCAGGGAATTTCTAAGAAGCTGTGAACTCACCTGGAAGCCTTTTCTTTAGTCAGGTCACCTCGAATTCTGCCTCCTGCACTAGTCACTATTTTCACAAACTCTTTCAAATGTAATTGTCTCAGAGGTTTTGCCTTTCCACCTGATCAGAAGGCAGGCCAGAGGTCCTAAAGAGCACTAGAGTTGATAGGCTTTTATTGGATGTGTCTAAGTAAATATGGTTCAAGTGGCTTCTGGAATGTAAGATCCTTCTCTGGATCAAGTCATAGTAATTGCTCATCAGCAATCATCAATATTGATCAGGTCTCATAGATATATTATTCATCAATTTTCACACAGAGTTTATATCCATTTTATGCTACACCTATGCATTTAAAAGCTCACATAAAACCAAATATTGAAGCCAGGTGAGAATTTTAATTGCTATTTTTATGTGATTTATTATATGCTTTCACAATATATGCTTTTAAGTGCCAAGTTATTCATGTACAGGATATTGCAAACCATATTTAGTCTTTCCGTAAAACAAAGATGACTCCAGCCAAATTCCTTCCACTTCAGCCAAGAATTTCAAGTCTCCTGTCTTTGAAAATACTGTATGTATTGCTAACCCCAAACCCCAGAATTAAATTAAAGAGTGAGGTTTTGTTCAGGCTTCACTTTCACTTTCCCTAAAATCCACTTAGTACAGATAAGTGAATTCAGATTTTCTTTTTGATCTCTCCTCTACCCACAGTGCTCCACCCCAGTGGTTCATGATCCTGGCCACTGCATCTTCCAACAGGTATGTGTACTCACAGTCATACAGTAGCCTTGCATAGCGAGAGGAAAAAATCAGGAGCTTATTACACTCAGAAGCCATTGTCAATATGACACAAATCCTGTGCCTCAAAATTAAACACTGAGAAAAATGATTAAAAATTTCACACTCTGCTAGAAAATCATACTTTATCTCAGGTTTCTTCTGTTTTTGTAAAAGAGATTCAGCAAATACAAGGCATTTTTGACAAATACTGGTGAGATGTATCTCCCTGCTTAGGGTGCAACCAAGAGCTACTAACTTTCCTTAAACTCTTAATCTTCAGGAAATATCATGCAACTTACCTATCACAGTTTAATTAAAATATTTCTCCATAGAGCATTAAACCAATAAGTGAACTTAACAGCATATGTAAGGAACTGAAACTGTGAAGCTGAACAAAGGATTTTTAAAAGCCTAGTGAACAACAGGGAGTGAATAAAGAAAACTACAAAAATGGCTAATGTTCAATCTGGGACAGGGTGTGATATTTAAAATAAACAAAAGTGCCACAAGAGAATTCCTACCTTCGTGCACTTCCAATAGCTGACTCTGCTGATACTTGCTGGTTTTGTAAATGTTGGCTTTGTGAATTTGCTGATAACACTGAGTTAGGAGTTTTTCACAGAAGGGTGAGATACAGGCATTTCCCACCATATCCGTCAGATGACAGATTTATGGCGATGTTGCATTTTATTGCAATCTCATGTTTATGATTTGGCCGTACATTGTGCACAGAGACTATTGTCATGTAACAGGCTGTCAGCTTTTTCTTCTTGCCCTGCTAACAGGTGTGGATCCTGCTGGGAGACACAAAATGGTGACTCACTGCAGCATATGGGGCTCCTGAAGTCTGTCCCGTTTGTACCAGACATACAAGCCTCTCTGGAAGACAGACCTTTTGCTGAGCTCTTCTCAGGTAGGCACATCCCACCTAGGTCTGTCTGTGAAGGTATGGCTGACCTAGAACATCTCTTGTTTTGGTAATAATAATGGAGAATAAAACAATCCACAAAAATTAAACACAGGCAAACTGCTTCGAAGGAGGCTTGAAAGATTGTTTCTATATCGTATTCGAGATGCACTTCTGTATGCTTTTCCTCTCTCAGAGGTCATGAATATCAGGATTAGATGTACTTAAGAAACCAGTATAAATCCTCTCTCTTTGGTTTTGCTTGATGTGCCTGTTATTCAAAAAGCATTACTTGCTGTTGTTCATTTTTCAGCCCACTCTTTTTGTGTTACAACTGCAGGATGACTTGCAATAGTTTAATTTTGAGAATTTCCTTTTTCTCAGTCAGCCAGCGATACTAGAATAGCATATGTCAAACACACTGCACACAAGCCAGCTCCAATATTACACCCAACAGTAGTGATGAGATACATGTGAGATCAGACCTTTTGTAACAAAGTTAGTCGCCCTAAACTACCAGCAATTCAGAGACAGTGATAACTGCTAAACTTTTGTGGGACTTCCTCCTTGATTAGCAGATTTCTGCTTTTCAAAAAAACTTTTGGCCCCTTTTTTAAAGGTCACAAGCTCTTCTGACAACATCTCTAATCTGACCATTCTGGTCTGTCCCACCTCTACCAGTATTATTACATTTATTGCCTCCCTTCTTAAATAGATTAACTCTTTGTCTAAGATTATCCACTTCCATATTTTCATTAAATTATTCAATTAAATATATGAAAACTGGCAAAAAAGCTTAAAGGAATCAAAACTACAGTAGAGGTAACACCAATTAAAAAGCATAAATTCTCAGTCACAGAAACAGGTGTTACTGTCTTCATCCAGTAGCACTCTGATCTGAATGATTTTTTTGGTTTTTGCTTTTGCTTTCCTTTTTCTTCTGTGTTTTCACATACTGTGGATTACTGACCATCAGAAGCAGGGAAGAAGAAAAAAAATCAGTCCTAAATTTGTCTTTGGGAGGCACTAGTGATATGTTTAGAACTTCACAGAAGCATCCTAAACTGCATGGAAGTTGCTAAAAGACTGCCAAGGGATCTAATTCAAGAGTCTTTAAGTAGCTCAGCTTCTACATATATTCATCACTAAGCTTAGTGGTACATCTTTTGTGGACTAGACTAACTTGTTAAGAGTCTCTCATGTAGCTTAGGCACTGTCTGCACTTTATACTGGACTTTCTTATACCAATAACAAAGGGAGAGTCCTTACTAAAAGAGCATAACACTGCTCATGAAAAATTTAGGGAAAAAGCATAACTGATTACTTTATCCTAAGCACTGAAGATATTTCAGAAATCTCTGCTTTGGTAGAACTGGCTGGAAAATAGACTGCTGGTTTATACTTGCTGCTGCTATTGAGATACAACATTTCAGTGAAATTTGTGGCCAAAGTTTAAGATTTGGAAAGCTTTCAGCCACCTTAGATGGAAACTCAGTGTGTGAATGTGCCTCTTTCAACTGCAAGATTCTGTGGTAGCTCTGCTTGTATAAGTGTACAGCACAGAGTCAAGGGAAAACATTACTTAGTGGTATGCCTGCACAAAGGTATTAAGGTGTAGGATTTTTGAAGTCAGCACTCAGCACTGTTTAACTCGAATTCTGAAAAACAATGTCAAAGCTGTGAAGCAACCATGACCCTTCCTTGTAAGGGTTCATAAAAGAGATCAGTCTTTAAACCAGAGAGCAAAATGCTTCTCCTCTCTCCTCATTTTCCCAAGAGTGTACTGGGGACAGTCCCATTAGATCTTCTTGCTCTACAGTGTAAACAAGGAAAGAACACCTGTAAGTTTGATAAATCACAGATTTCTCTGAATGTCTCATAGTAGGGTTGTGCACACAGACAGTTAGGAGACAGCCCAGCAGGAGAACAGTAAATATTTCTTTAACTGTGTGCACTCTGCTTTCTGTCACTGGGCCAATTGCTCTCACCACAATGCTATCTTTATTTGCACTGATGTATTATATTCTGAAGAAAATATTATAGTATTCTGTCAATAGAGCACATTCCTTCAAACTCAGTGTATTATTTTGGTAAATAAAATACATAATGCCTCACCCCTATTCCATTTGAACTCCAATTGATTTTTTCATCGATTACTCAGAATTTCCAATAGTTCTTCATTGTAATCACTCAACCTACAATACACATTTTGAGATAAAATCAAAATTGAAATTAATAAAATCTCAAGTAATCTTCTTGTCACCTACAAATAATTAAACCTTTTTTTAAGTTTTAGTGGACAGCTTTATGAAAAAACACAGACTGTTAACATGCAAGTTACTGTATCAGAATCCTCAGAGTAAAACTCATTTTATTTAAAAAAAACCCCACAGCTAATCCTCCATAGTTATTCATGCAAAATAATTCACACTTGTTTAAAGGAAAAAAAAAAAAGGTGACTACAAACCATGTTATAGCCAGAAAAACAGAATCAAATAAAATTTTAAAAAACCTTGCAAGTGTCCAGACAATACATAACACTTCAAAGACACTAATAATGCTGGCCAATGTAGACCACAAAATATCTTCTTAAATCTGGGAGTCAAACACGTCTCCCAGTCACAGGCTATATTGCCACAGTTGTCCTTCGGTGTGATGGATAACTGCAGTTACCAGCCGGATAATCGATTTGCAGCCTGGTGAAGGCCTGGGACAGGGCAGACAGAAAGACTGGCTCTGCAACTGAAGGAAAGGCTTCAGAGGCCAAAAAAGCAACAGCATTCTTGGGACAAGAAGTAAAACAAACAAAACAACAGAGGCAGGAATGAGATCAAAAGGTCTGAACAGAAGTACAAGATGAGACAAGAACAGACGTCTGGACAGCAGCCACATTTCTGCAAAGCAATTCTTAGCAGGCAGTGGAGGGAGACTCTACCCACATTTATACAATGAAGTCGGTGTCACAGCTGCAGATTCAGACCCAGAATAAACGGGGAGTGGAGAGGTAGGGTGTGGGAGGCAGGGAGACAAAGAGGTTGTGCCACGTCGTGTGATATAGTTGTAGGCAGCCAGATGTACAATCCATTCAATTCAAGCAGGAGCTGCAGGCATCTGTCAAAGCGACACCTCCCCCATGGAGTTTCCTCCTATCTGGCTGACGGATGGCTTCAGAGTTGCCAAACATTTGTTCATCAGTAGAAGGGCAGCACCAAAAGCCATTCCTTATTAACCTCCTCAAACATTTTGATCAAAACCTATTTCCAAAAGCACATGGGGTGGAATAATCTAGACCACAAATATTATTTCTTTCCAGATATCCAGTGTTCCTTTTGTCTGTCTTTTGTTAAGACTTCTTAAATAAATCAGAACAATCCAGGATAAAATCAAATTCTGAGATGTCTGGGCAAAATATTTTAATTTCTTGAAATCAGCAGAAACGTGATGAGTCATGCTTTCTTTAATGTCAGAGAATGCAGCAGAACATGCTCCTTTCCTAATCTACAAGGGAAAATTTCAACCCCTAGTCTATTACAACTTCTCTGTGTCTGTTACCAAGGAGAATTAAGAGCAAAAGTTGTCGACATGGTTCCCACACAGATATTCAGAGAACCAAAAAGGTAGTTTAAAAAGAGTCCAATACTGAGCATCTGACAAATCATACAGATTATCTGACATATCATATGTAAGACTATACATAGACTGTCTATATATTTGACCCTATAGTTTAAATTACATTGATAAAAGCAGTATAGTATGAGGTGATCAAGACAACAAATCCAAAACATTTGTATCCTTCCTGGGAATCAAGTTCAAGAGGGTGTATAATCCACCAGACCATTTGATTCTCTTCATTGTTGGAAGGAGAAAAAAAAAAAAGATAATTCCTACTTGTTTGTTCTGCAAATAAGAAGGCAAAAAAAAGGTTCAACTCTAAGAATATATCCCAAGAGGCATTTGGAGCAATTTTCCCTAAAAAGGACAATCAGTCAAGGGATTATAGATCATCGCCTCCCTAAGTCCTCCCACTGAGACAATATTCTTTCAGCAACTTCACATGTTCTTGATCATTCATATTTGAAGCTTTAGTGCCATTGACTGCTCCTGCTTTTTGAAGGATTAACGTGATTTCAATGAGGTGAGCTGGTGCTCTGCAAGCTTAGAGCACAGAGCCCAAAGCGTATTTCAGGACCATTATAACTTCAGTCCATAACTACACAACCCTGAAGTGTCATAGCATTTTGTTTCACTGTGACTTCCACTGATGACAAGTTTTTAGAATAGGCATCACTAGGCAATGGGTCAGAAGTATGTTTATCTCCCTGAATTGTTCAAGCTTTCCAAACAAGAGAAATTGATAATTTGGGTTTCTGAATGAGGCTTAGCCTCCTTGGATGCTGAGCTATGAAAGCCTATCGCCATGGGGTGTGCTTTCAAAGGGTCACGTGGGGGTTTAGCACTGTGGTTTTCATGTACTATTCAAGAGCAAAGACCTGCCTCTGCATTTTTAGTGGAGGAGCACAGGGTAAAAGCAAGAAGTAAATGTGTATATGGACATACATAGAGATATATTTTTTGTTCATGTTCCTTTATGTATTTCATACAAATTTCTTCAGTTTTCTAGAGTCATCCCTATCCATTGGCTGCAAAAGAAGCAATTCTTTCTCCAGAAAGGGCTCTGATCTGGGTAGGTAATGTCTTGAGGGCATTTCTTACCCACACCCAGACAATTTTATGAATAATCAGTAATCAAAATGACTGTTACCTTAGATATCTAACAACACATTTCCACACACATATGTCGCATTGCCACAGTCATACTCCAGTGGCCACATATTCTATCCCTGTAGATAGATTTCTGTCACACAAACCCTAATACTTTTAAAATGACACCTTGTATGAATTTTCTGGGGTTTTAGCTTTGGTTTGGTAGGAGAAAGACTATTGTGGAAAAAGAATGATAGGCACTCCTGCTGCAGAAAAAAAATCTATGTTAGTAAACTATAATTAATTTATATTCCTTGTTCCTCTTCTTAGATTATTGAAAATGTTTTATTTATTTTTATAAATACAAATCTATCTTTAGATAGATTTTTAGAGTCTGGAACTCAAGGAAGGCACTTAAATCAAGATTTGGAAACCCTTCTAAATGAGTTTTTCTATCGGAAATCTTTCTATGCTCTGTAGCCTTTTTATTAAAAGTGTAGATTGTTTATGTGGGAGATCAAAATAATTTCAAAAATGTGTTCCTGTGTTTATCCACATGATTAGCCCTCCTGATTACAGCAGAGAATATATTTATATTTTAGAACTAATTTTGGGGAATTTATAGTTGTTCTAAAACCCTTAACCAAAATATTTAATATCTGTAATCACCATGCATATTCTGTGAGATAAGAGTTTTCAGATCAAATTCTCCATTCAGAATTTCCTCTGGTGAATTCAGGCTCCTAAACCATATTTGTATATGTATTGAAAACAAACATTTAATGACAACTAGAAATAATTATAAAAAATTTGAAAAGTCTTAATAAATTTTAGGGTGACTTCTCAGATCAACTTTCTGGGCAATATAAAAAAAGTAAAAGAATAGAAATAAAACCAAACTGAAAGAAATTATAAAATTACAGTAATTTTTTTAAAGGTTAATTTTTAGTAAAATTAATAGCTTCACTTAGGCAGTATTCTTCTTCACACAAGGTGAACATAAGTCATTAGTATACATTCTTGTGGAGACTAATGAAGAATGTTATTTCAAAACAAATTTGAATGAAATCAGAATATATCCCACAATATTTTAGTGCTTACCATAGTGACAGAATTTCCTACTCACTGTCAGGCAGATTTGAAGCACAGGCTTTGAATTACATCCAAGTTTGAGTGAGGAGGAATGCAAGAGGGTGCATGCTCTTACCCCACCCTCTAGCCCACAACTTTCTGAGGAAGCAAAAAAAGATAACACAAAACACCCTCACATTATGGTTAAAAGAAAGAGACAAATCTTTATCGATAAATGTATTCTTAATTTGTTGTGCTCATCTGTTTCAACATTCTTTTAATAATTGGAATCATGGCAGGCAAATTCTATGTTTCTTACCTTCTTCTAGACAACAAGACATTCTAGAAACAAAAGCCCATGAGAATTTTTATTACCAATGTTCAAATTAAGCATATCTTCAAATGGTTGGCTTTATAGTTGTAAAATGCTAAAACCAGTAAGGGTTCAGACAGTGCTGCAGTTTAGAAAAAAATTTCCAAACCACAGTTCAGCTGTCGTAACAAATGTTGTGTGTTCTTTATCCACAGCAAGTGTAAGGTAATTTTGAATTAATCCAGGTGTCTTGGTTTAGAGACAGGTATCTGCCAGGGAAAAACTGGAGTTTTCCCTGGAATGGAGAACGTAACCCCCCTTTCCTTCCGAATTACTATAATTTTGCAATTAAGGGCTTTCAGGCAAAGATTTGGGATAGGAATAGCAGTTCTTTACTAGGAATATTAAAATAAACAAATGTAGTAATACAGAAAGACAAGCAAACAAAACAAACGGGAAAAAAAAACCCTAAAGAAAACCCCTGACAGAGTAAGGGATGTGACCTGACACCCTGTTGGTCAGGGTGCTAGAAGCAGTCCAGATGAATCTTTCTGGAGTAACAGATGCAGCTCTGTAGAGTAGAGATGATCCCGTAGAAAAGTCCAATGATGGCGAGATGAGTCCAGTCTTCCTCTGAGGAATCCAGTGTAGGACTGACTCTTTGGGGGTTTCAGGCTCCCTTTTACCCAGGTAGGAAGTCCAGGCTCCCCCCAACACTGGGTGGAGCATCTCACAATGGGATGATGGAATGTGTCATGTGCTTGGGGAGCCTTAATGG
>VZUI01049992.1:0-78282 GCA_013401135.1 Cettia cetti
CGGCCGGGCTCCCCGCGGCCCCCTCCGCCGCCTGCCCGGCTCGCCGGGGCCCGGGCAGGGCCGGCGGCGTGCGGCACCTTCTCCTCCCGCGGCGCTCCCCGCTCCCACCCCGGCGGCCTCACCGTCCTGCCGCCTTCCGCGGGCCCGGGGCTCGGATGGGGCCTCGGACAATGGTGCCGGCCGCCTTTTGTGCCGCCCCCCGGGGCGGTGGCGGCCTTTCCGCCGGGGCTCGGGGCTGCCCTGCCCTCGCCCCGCGGTGCCGCCGCCGCACACGGAGGCCCGTGCTGGTGCCGGGGACCGCTCCCATCCTCTGGTGAGCCTTGTTACATTGTGCTGTGCTGTCCCGTTTTGTTCCGTGTCCTACAGTGTATCAACCCCTTTTTTTCTTTTCAGTTTTTATATTCTATTTTGAAATGCTGGTAGGCGCATCAGTAATGGTCTGCTGGGCGTCTCCGTCTAAATGGGAAAGGAGTGGGGTGCTCTGTGAGGCTAATGGAGTAGCAGTTCACTCCCCCGAATTTGAGAGGGTTATTGGGAGTTTATTCCCTAGAGATGTTCCAGAGGTCGTCAAATCTGCGTATCATTGTTGGACACATCTTCAGTTCTACTTGCAGTTGAAAAAGGAAATCCCAAATCTCATGTTTAAGTTTCTGTAATAGGAAAGGAAGGGGGAGGGAGCCCTGAAATCAGGCTAGGATTGAAATCGGCTTAGGATTCGCTAGAGTAAAAACCTAAATATGTGTCAGATTACTTTGACTTCACCTGAGGGTGTTTTCCGTGCTTCTGTTGATCTTATCACTTAACTTTTGTAATCAGTAGACTGAAATTTTAGTCCTCTGAAAGCGCGTTATGTATTTTAGCAGAATTCACACTTCTGCTGCTATTGTTTGGGTGGAGACAATTTTATGCGGGTCAGGCTTAGCAGTAGCAGTGTCTTTAGGATGACATTCACAGTGTAAAGTAATCTTTAATTTTTATTTAAGTCTGCTGCAGTGAATCTTTCTCACAGAAAATATTGCATCTAAAGAGTATGATAACTTCAACACTTCTGGCTAACGTTAGTCAATGTTAGAAAGTAACTAAAAATTGCCCATCCTTCTGTTTAGCAGTTGCTTCTCAGGGTAAGGAGGGGGCGTGGTGCATTTCTTTTTCCCCTTCTCATCCAGTGAGGCTCTTCCTGCTGCTCCTCATTCATTTTGTCCTTGCCTCATCTCTCCCGTATTGGTTACCAGTTTTGTTGCTGCTTTCTCAGTCACTGGCCTGAATCCATCAGAGCTCTAAACAGGGAAAGGTTAGGTATGTTCATGCCTAGTGTGAACTGATCTGTCATCCGTGCCTGCTTATATTATAGCATGCCCAGGACTGGGGGAATTGAATGTCTGCCTCCGTGGGGAGGAAGGAGGGAGTGGACCGCCTCAGCTTTGTTGAGATTACTTCTGCCAGATCAGCTAAGGTAGTTTAGCTCTCATTTCACCCTGAAGGGGAGTAATTATTTTGGAGTAGTGTATTTGCTCTTATGGAGAAGTATATCCCTTTGGATTGTCTTCCAGTGTGCTGACTGATTTCCTTTCTGTGGCCGAGCCTAAGACTGGTGCAGAGCTCCAATAATAGTAATGTAGATAAAGCTGTCGTATCCCCTTTTGAAAAGGGTTAAAATCTAAGTAACATATTTCTATTGCACTGACAAATAGGTAAAATGCAGAGGTATTTTAAAGTTGTATACCCATGGAAATATGCTAAAATGAAATTTAGCTTCATTTAAAGGACTTTCAAAGATTGGAAATGTTTCCATGTTCTTCAAAACATCTGAGTTTGTATTAAATGTCTGAGATTTTCTACTAAACCTCCATTTTGACTCTTTTCTGATCCAGGTATTTAAAAGTTCATGTTAGAAGTACCCTTTTGGGGTAAACTTTATCTAACTTAAGCCTCTAAAAGTAGAACAGCGTAAGTTAAGTTTAGAGTGGAGAATGAGTGAGCACAGCAGAACTATATGATTGCTGTTAGTTACTGTGCCTCTCTTGAGAAACTGGTGCACACACTGACCTGCTGATTGCACAGATTGTCTCTATGTAGTGAAAGCTATTGGCTCTTCACAAAGAGTTTGTTTTCTAAATCAAATATACCTGATTCCCAGTTGTCAGCAATTAAATATACTTGGTTTGCTCCCTGTGCAGCAATAAAGATTTTTACACAGAGAGCCTGCCTCCAATTTTCTGTACTCAGCTTTGGAAATCAGGAGGCATCAGTGCTTTCATTGCCATTGATCTACATCTTCTCATTTTGTCAAATTCCAGCAAAGAGAAATGACACGTTTAAAATGATGGCATAATAAATCATGGTCTGATATCTAGGTTATATCCTCTGGAAAATTCAAAATATTCGAAGCTATACAGTCTCAGCTTCAGTTTGAAAGCAGTGGCTCTTGAGTCACCTTCTGCCTGGAAGCAGTCGTTGCCTTTGAACACATCAGGCTTGAACACGTTCTTTAGTAATCTTCCTTTGACTGCTATTAAATACTTGTGAGTTACTATTGATCCCCTCTGGGTACAGACTCTTCTGGCGGACCAAAATACTTACTCCTTTAATTTGTAGTTAACTCATGTTTTATTACTGGGTTTGCTGGGCCGTATAATTGTATTTGCTTTTTCTTAATGCAACTTTAAGGGAAACAAAAAGATGAGTAAGTACTTTTGGGTTTTGTTATGTACCCCATGCAGCTTCTCATTGTGCTTTTCGAAGAGAAAAGGAAGAGATCTGTTGAGCAGAAATCAAAGCTTCTGAATCTTCGACCTGCACAGGTTCATCCTCCTTTTTCTAGTTTCAGTTTTGGGTGGAAGTTTCACACATCTTTGTTGTCTCTCTCTTTTAGGGAGGTAGAGTTGTTGATACTGGACTGGAATTCTGATTTTGGGGTATTAATATTCCAAAAATCATTTAGCCCTCAGAAGGAATAATAGCAAAATCAAATGCCAGAAATTGTGTTCTTCACTTACTATGACTTTCTGTTCTTCCTCTTATTAGTGAGATTTTCTATTTTTATAGGTACTGACTTGTGATTAGCAGCAGACAAAGTTAACCTGAATCTGCAGAGCTGATCAGTAAAGGGGCCAGGACATTCATGGCTTCATCTGGACAAACAACTGCCAGTTCTCTCCTCACAGCCTTCTGAATTCTGTGTTCTCCAGAGATGTGAAAGAGGTTTTTGAATTGTTATGCATAAAATGAGAGGGCTTTCCTGTGTTCATGATGGACATGAATCTTAAATCTCAGTGATTTTTTTTCCTTAAATATCCAGAACTGATTATTCCAGTACAGTTGAGGCTTTACAGGGAAAAATTAAACCGTTGCAATCACTTAATTTGTGACACCCATTGTAGCTGTTTGTTTATATTGATATCTAAGTTAGCCTAGCTTTTGGAAAACCTAGTTTGAACCTTATGATTTTTTCAGTTCTCCAGCTCCATTCTTAGCTTAGTAACATCCTTCTTAGCCTTATTTACTCCTTAAATGTCTTGGATTAGAAATGTTGCTTTTTCTTCATTACAGTAGCAGGCACCCATTTGTTGACTCACAGTTCTGATGTTTGAGGTGATGGATCAAACAATGAACCCATTTCTTTCTGTCAGGATTAGTCAGCATCCTTGTCTAAAACTGAAGAAAAATTCTTGATGAGCAGAGGTGTTATGATTTGTAGGGCTGTCTGCATGACTTGCTGGTGTTTTTTGAGTGTGAGACTGTGTGGTCATGTAATTAGCAAAGTGCATACTAAATTAAAACTCGCTGTGCACTCATTTAAAAGAAAATCAGCCAGAGAAAGAAACCAAAAACCTAGTAAGGAGTTAGTGTGTTATAAGCTGAATAACTTTATATAAAAACACTTCAATGACTGGAATTAAATTTTCCTTTTTGTATACTTGTCATACCTCAGTCATAAGTCAAAAGAAGACAAATCCTTCATCTTCTGTTGGTTAGGCTGTAGGGTTATCCTTCTGAAAATTGTTGAGGGCCATTTAGGAAAAGAAAGTATTGCCACTCTGTCATCTTTCACCTACTCCTGCTATATTTCATCTTTAGTTTCTGATGTCCTGGTCACTGATGTCTTTTCCCCAGTTACAGGCAGGTTTATCACCTTTGGAATCAGGAACTTTAAAGGATATATTTCTATCAATCTAAAATTATTATTATCAAAATTTTTAATTTTATTTCAGCATTCTCATTCCAAATGAGGCAGAGAAAGAATGTGGGCTTAGCACAGATCTCCATCATCACCTCTGGCAGATTCAGTGTATTTACTGCTCCTGTGTTGCTAAAACTGAGGATCTGGTTTTTGAGGATGCTTGAATTAGTTCCCATTTTTTATCATGCTGCCATGGATTTTTTTGCAAGCAGAGGAATGTCATTCTGGGGAGGCCAAATCTGTGCAGTCTCTGGGCATCTGGGAAAAGGTACAGCCTGGCTTAAAGCCACCTTCATGTCAAGTGTCAAAGGCTGTTTGCAGTAGAGCTTCTGTACCTGCACAGTGTTAGCAAATGAGCAGAAGTGCTGCAGCCAGCTCGTCTCTGGATGCTGTTCTGTGCACTAAGTAGAGTTTGTGCTGTCTCCCTGTGTTCTCCTCCAAGGCTTCCTGAAACAAGGGTTGTGGCAGTCCCAGAAATCTTGTTACTCCCAGCTACTTTGTACCAATGCAGTTTATTTCAAGATTTCACAATGCAGATTGATCAGCTCTCTGCCTTTCACTTTGATACACGATAGGATACCAGAAGGGATTAGGGCTTTAACAGCTGGTTTGGGTAGGTCTAAGGCACTATGGAACTGCTGTCCTAAAAAGTTCACTGGCTTGTTGAGTGAAGACACAAGTGTCAGGTAGCTTCCCGTTGGGAACTAGATGTAATACAAGATCCAGTACTCTCATGCAGAGTTTTTAACTCCAGCCACTTCTTTATTACCTTTTATACTCAGTGTTTGTATTACATATATGTACACATACACACTCTTGGGAGAACACAAGTGTACGTGTTTGTACCTTGGAAAGAATTACGTGGGTAGGAGGTAAGATACTGATGTGGGAAGCCTCTTTGGTTGCTATTGCTGCAGTTTCCAAGCTTTAGACTGCAGGTAAATGGTAACACACTGTGAAATGTTTGTGACTCTTGGCAGAAAGCAAACACCTAATAAGTCCATTTAGATGTACTGTGTAGTGTTTTCCTTGAGATTCAAAATCAGTTAAATACATTGCATTTTAAAATATTTAAATACACAGATACGTTAGGAAATCATTGTTTATTTCAAAAATACCTGTGGAGAATGCAATTTGGAGATGGTATCTCGTGATAAACATAATCTTCATAAGCTGATTGGGATCTGCGCTTGCTGTATTGAGTCCCAATTATTGCTGTTTGCTGTTGTATATACCAAGCCTCTGGTAATCTTCCTGTAATTACAGAATTTGTTTTTCTTCATTCTTGTGTATTTCTAACAGTACAGCATGGCACTGGTATCTCCAAAGCTTCTTTTATGAAAGGATTGATTTTTAATTTGTAGAATATTGAAGTCTGGTCACTGCTGGTCGCAATGTAATAGTCGGACTAGTGCTCTAGTGTGCTCTAAAGGGCTCTTTAACTATTTTTTATTTAAGTTCTTTGAGGCTTTTATAATTGTATAGTTCCAGCACATAGCAAGCAGGATGTTTTGTCCTCTAAAACTGTGTTATATGAAAAGACAGTTGTTAGGAGCGTGCACCAGCTACAAGTAACTGATTAGATTTGTATTTGTTGTAGGATTAGAGGTGGAATGAGGCATCTAATTTACAACAGGCTAGAGGAGGCAATGAACTAGTAGATAATGGGTTGTGTCATCAAGTAGTAAAGACAAATTGTCGACTGACCTGATTTGAAAAAGAAATCCAAAACCTGTATCTTTTCCAAGAATAGAATCTGTCAGTTTCCAAAATACCTGCTGTGGGAAACTGATACTGAATTGACATTCCTGATTACTAATTGTATTCCATATCACAAAATTTGATGTGGGTAGTCAAAAGCACTGGTTTCTTCCAAAAAGTTAGTCCTCCATCAGAAGAACTGTCTGTGCCTTGGAGTGAACTAGTTGCAAAGCTTTTCATGTTTCTTTAATTTTCTGCTCCCTTAGCTTCCTGAGCCAGCCCTTCACATCTGGAGAAGACCAGTGGTGGCTCAAAGAGGTTAGTGTGAAGGGGAGTAGGTATATCTTGTCTAGTGGTATTTAACTGTTGGATTGTTATCCCTTCACAATCAGATTAACACCATTAAATCTGCTGGGGAGGCTCCTCTGGGTCACCTGACACTTGTCTCCTTTCTCAAAGGCAAAGAAAATGTTGCAGTCAGCTTTAGACTTAATTTTGTGTGTATTTAAAAAATACAGCAAGTACAAAATAGGATTCTATAATGTACTAGTGTGCAGAGCAGGAGACAAATTTGTATATTCTTCATTCAAACACCTGTTACTGAATTACTCATTTCCCTCATACTCTGTCATGTCTCATCAGCTGACGACCTCTTCTTGAGCATTTTTAACCTTTGTTATTGTCAAATTCAGTAACAGGTGGACTTTGGAGGTGGTGATAAGAGTAAGTGATTTGCAAAATCAGTTTGGAAAAACAGCTGCCTTTCAAGACTAGTAAGTGTTGATGGAGATGTGTTTTATTGAGTGTTCAAGCCCCACTACGAACATGCTGGTGTGGAACACAGAGCTCATCTGCATGAGAAGGTGGTCAGTCACACAGGGTGCTGTGGTGGTTTGTGCCCAGGTTTTCAGAGGTGAAAGGAGGGGATTCTTGATCAGGTGCAGTGTCAGATTTCAGGTTTGCAGTTCTTGGAGTCCTAGTCCTTGCCTTTTCTTAGTCAGCTGCAGTTAAGTCAGAAGGTTGATGAAATTCTGTGGAGAGACATTATGTCTTGCTGAGGTAACTGAAGGCACCCTAACCAGCAGATACTCTGCATGCAGCTTTCTGGCATCAGGGCCTCTCACTTCTTTTCATGCACATGTAATGTTAGATGCAAAGTTAGTGGTAGTGATTTCTCTGCAATAAAAATCTTACTTTCAGTCAAATCCAGAAGGCCTTCCACATCAGGAGAGGGTCCTGAAATGAGAGCTGGGCTGCAATTCTTCAGGATCTTGTTAACCACTGTTTGCCAGGTGTGCAAGAAGAATCTGTGGCGTTCATAGCACTGATCCAACAGCACTGAGGAGCAACCTTCAAGACAAGAAAAGACATTAAAGGAGCACTGACATGTGCAATCAGTGTGACAGCACCTTTTTTTTTTTTAATGGAAAGATATATAAGTTGAAATTTTGAGAAACCTAAGGAATCTTCAAGGAGAGAAGTAAGATACCCAAGGTGTTCAAGTAATGTCAGCACACAGATTCTGTGTTTCTATCACATTAAAAAGTGAGGTAGAAGCATCTAGAATTCAGGGTACTGAAATGATTAAATCAAAAGGGCAGCTGACAAAGTTCATAAGATTGTGGGATGTTGCTGGAGTGTATCTTCTAATTCCTAATGCTCCATCTTCTTCCTGCGTTTTCAGCTGGGTTTGTTGTTTTCTCTTGCATCTTGAGCAGAATGATCTCTTCATAGATTTAATTAGGCAGCTAGCACATGTTTAATCTTTTTTTGCCTTTTGATTATATCTTCCAAAAAACAGCAAAGAAAATCTGATTTCATTTGAGCCATGTAATATTATACAAAAAAAGTTTGCTGTGGTTGAATATAGCCCAGCTCTCTAGGGACTTGATTTGCTGCTGGTTTTTTTCATGGCATTCTGTGAATGTATGCAAATTGCAATTATTTTTGCATTTTATAGATGGAATAACAAAACTTTTTCCCCATTTTGCAGGGAGGTGCTTATAAATATATCATGGATTCATAGAATGATTGTCTGAGGTACTTTGATATTATAGTTGAAGACTAAGTATCTGAAAAGGGAGTGTCTTTATTCAAACACAGATTGCATAAAAAGGTATCTGGCTAGTATTTAGCCTTGTATGTTTTCTTCTTTTGTGGTTTTTTTTTTTTGTTTTTTTTTTTTTTTTTCTTCCTAAGGGAAACTAGTATAAATATTTGGCAAGCTTAAGGATCTCTGGTCTTCTGGTGTTAGCCCCAGAAATCGTGAAGCCTTTCTGACCAAACACTTAGTTTTGTAATGAATTTCTTAAAAGTGGTTATCTACAATTTCATATTAGTTTTTACATTTGAAAGTATTTAAATCTTTATGTTGATCTGAAGATCAAAATTTTAGTCAGTTGTTTGCACCTAGTTACCATGAAAGATCCTAATTTTGCTCTGCTGTTTTGATGTCCTGTACACCAATGAATATGCTATTTTGTCTGTGAAATATGGTATTATGTGGTGGGTTTGGTTTCTGGTAACATCTATTAGTAAAAAAAAAATGAACCTGTACCTGAGCTGGTCGTCTACACTCTTCTTTGGACTCGTGCAGTCTTCTGGACTGTGGAAGGGAAAAGGGCCTCCGTGTCTTTGGTGGAGGCAGTCAGGGTCGGGTTTTGTGCTTGACTAGACAGGTCTGCTGCTTTCCCTGCTCAATAAAGGGATGGGAAGGATGCTTGCTTCGAAACTTTAGGAGAGGACAGAGGGGGTGTCATGTCTTGGATGAGTTGTGTAGGTTTGTCATTTGTTCTTCCTCGAGGACAGGTGAAGCTTCTCTTTCCAGGAACCTAAAGCATTTACTACACTGCTCATGCAATATAGGAAAGTAGCTAATTACCTTTTTAGAAGTTTGTGTACTGGCAAAAGCAGATTCCTGTAACGCAAAGGTACCAAATATCAAATCCTTGTACCTATTTAATGTGCAAAGAAGCCCTAATCTTCTAACTTTCAAAAGAAGTATGAATAGGAATCACTTGTAATTAGGCTATCTTGGTTTCCACTATTCTTGGTGTTTATTTGGTGTATTACAGCATACAGATAAGGCAGAGCTGGCATCTTTGTGAAGTTCAGTATGCCTTTCTCTTCCAAAAGATACAGGAGAAGAAAAACTCGATGCAGGTATCCATCAGTTTATTTTGGGCTGCAGCATAAATGACCAAACACAGCAGTTAAGTTTTTTCAAGGCAGACCTCGTCAAAATGGAGATGGCTGCATTTCCACTGCTTTTTGTGACGTTCTGTGGAGAGGTTCCTTGCCCTGTTAGGACCACCAGTCAGAAGTAGAACTTGGAATTAGTTGGTGATCCTTGCTGCCTGCCTGTTGGTTTGTGCAGACCAGCTGTTGCGCAGGGATGAGTTTATCTTGGGATGCTGTTGAATTACCTGGAAACTTGATTTTGCCTTCAGGTGGAGCCCAAATGGATGCATCGTGGCCTTTGGTCTGAAGTCAGTAAAGGTGTGATAAACAGTGTTTAGATCTACATCTGAATGGAAGTGCTGTAAAACTTCTGACAGGATATAATGTCCTTGATTCACACAACAGTAGTAACTGGAAATTGACTAGATGTTGTATTCCTTCTTTGAGTTTTGATGTTGAATAGAGAATTCCAGTTCTTTTATTCTATATCAAACCAGGAAATGACATTGTTCGTTGTATTCCAGACTGCTTTGTGTCCTTCAGTATTGGTGTGCAGTTTGTGTTGGATGCAGCCAACTAAATTGTTTCAAGTCCAGCTTCGTGAGGGTGATTTGATAGGTTTGTACTTGTAAACTGGGTACTTGGTATATGGGAATGAAAACATGAGTGCTCACTTCTTGCTTCTTTGCTGATAGCAGCTCAGTATGGAGGTTGAACAGTTGCAGAGGGGATATCAGGACCTCGAAGAATATCCTTACAAAAGAGCTGGTAAGAAATAAACATAGCAATTGCTTTTCTGCCCAGATCTTTTGGAGCAGTAGAAACAGACAGTGTGGATGGGCAGCTCTGTCTGCTTCCACAGGGCTTTCAGGTGAGTCAGCATCATGAGCAGTAATAATTGGAGGTTTGTGGCTTTCCATATTGGCATGAGAGTCTGACTTCAGTGAGTCATTACCCACCACTAAGTAAAAGAGTTATGGTAGCTCTCATTCATCCAGTTTGCTGAGGCTAGCCAGGTTCAGATACTTGAATTATCTTGTCACAGACTAGTTAACAAAAGGCAGCTGGGCTTAATTTCAGGGGCCCCAAACTGGCGATGCAAGGCTCCAACTGCAAAAAGATCTAGTTTTCTTTTAGTTGTCCTTATTAACCCTGAGGAACATAACTCCCAGACAGATGATGGCATAAAATACAGTAGCATAAATACTACACTCTGCTCTTAATGTTCCTAACACTGTGGTAAATGTTACAAACCAAAAGGAAGCTTGAAAATACTATGGTCCTGTGGCACACAGGGAATCTCAACTAAGTTTTAATACCTTCTGCAAAATAATAGAATGTTTACCTAAAAGAGAAGCTAATAACCTTTTGGGTCAACTAGTAATTAAATGAAATAAAACTGTCTTGGAGTATCAGATCAAGGTATAGACACATTTTAAGTTTGTTTGGCTGCTTTGGTAAATCTGTTGCTTGTACTATGGAATCCGTGCCCCCTGCATTTTTAACTGGGTCAGCATAATTTAATGGGGAGCTATGATAACAAAGCCAGAAGTGAAGTCGTTCTAACTTTGTAGTCTATATAACTGGGAAAAAAAAATCTTTTTTTTTTCTTAGAAGGACAATTTTGAACTTTATATAGGAGCACTTGGTAATTAGGTAAGTCTCAAAACTGGGCTTGGGGAAGAAGAGTCTGCCTAGAACATACACTGGTTGGGGGGAAAAAAGATGGGTAGTAATCCATGGTGCTTGTAAGTAAAGGAGTAAACCTAGCTCAAAGGGTTAATCTGGAGTAAACATTTGGTTTACTTTGGCAGGGATGTCAAATTTTTTGTATGTCAAAAAGAGCTGGGTGGGATTGGTGTCCAGAGCATCGTTTTTAATTCCTCCAGTGATTAGTTGCATTCAGATCATCATGATGCAGTCCCAGAATTCTTCCCTCCTGTACTGTGATATACTTGCAATTCTTGGAGTAAGGGATGTGCATTTTGAAAGTGTGAACAGGTAGAACAGTGTCACCTCCTGTCAGTGTTCTTTGTATTTGTTTTTCTCTGAAGCCAGCTGTTATCAGAACAAGTAGAACAATATCATCAGTTTAAGCCTCAACTTCACACATACTAATTATATGCCTATGCAAATTAGGAATATTTAGCTTCTGATGTTAACCAAAGATAGGCAGCTGACAATCTTAATCATCTCATCAATTGTATACAAACAAGCATTTTGATGGGGTTTTTTTCTGCCCCAAACCATCCTAGCTCCTGAGGCTTCTGCATTTTCATGTGCATTGCAGTATTTCATACTTGTTAAGAAGTGTCAGGGAAGGAATAGGGGGAAAAGGCCAGTAAAGCAGTTTTTAGGGAAGAACAGTGTTTGCTTCATCAATACAAACATCACCTTTTACTGTCTTGCACCTGCACCTATGTTTGAAGTATATAAATTGTACTCAAGGATATGCTCATATGCAGGAGGGAAGGCATTAGTTAAATCCAATCCAGCTGTTGGAACTGGGCCAGTTTTTTTCTTTCAGTTAGGCAGGTGGAAGAAGTCTAGAATTGACTTGCAAATGTTAAGCTGTTTGGGCACCCTGTATGTTTAATTAAGCTGCTTTACTAACCCAGCTATGTGTTCAGGGTAGTTCTTTCCTCTGAGCATATAACTTTTGATTTTCTGGGACCTGTTTCTGTAATGTTGAGAAGCAAAAGCAGAAATTTAATGATGTCTGTAGATTCAGAGAAATTTTAATTTTAATTTGTTCTCTCCATTTAAGAGCTGAATTTTCAAAGGAATTAAATACACATCTTACTAAAGTTCCTGGAAACATAACTTTTGTGTCTAAGCCAAAGCTGACATTGGGCTGTGGTGTTCATCTTGTCAGGATGATCCTGGCTTTACCACTTCCATGGGCTAGCTGGGAGCTGGTATGTGCTGGCTGGCCTGCAGGAGGGTGGGGGTAGGCAGCTAGCTGGTGGTGGGGCAGCTGGCAGCATTGACGTGCTGCCTGGATGAAAGCATCTGTTTCCTGCCTCTTCATTTCTGATGGCTTGTGGACTTGCTTGCCCGAGCTGTAATGGAAGGGACCTCAATGTGTTGATTGAAAGTTGACGCTGCCGAGGTATCCCACTTCATGAGGCAGACGCTCAGGATGAGCACCACGCTGAGCTCCCTATCTCCTTGTTACAATGGTAGGTAGATTTTCAGTTGTTAAATGCTGGCTACGCTTTAATCTTCCTTATGACACAATTGGTGTAGCTAAAAGTAGTTAAAATTATTAAAATTCTTACCACTTACTGTTGCAGCAGTAGGTGATTTAATTATTTTTTCTGTGCAGAGAATGTACATTATTAAGCACCCTGTACATGAAACCTAATTTTTAATTTTGTTGAAGGATTCTGTATCCCAGCATACCAAATGAAATGTAATGACCTGACCTTCTGACTAGTTGTATCACCCACACATTTAAATAGTTTTGGTTTGTAACTGGGGATGAAGTAATCTTACCTCGTGGCCAAAATTCTGTGACTCCAAAAATGATATACTTAAGGGACTTCAAAGTGTTTATAATCAATTAAGATTGATTTTTAAATATGAAGTAGAAACTTAAAATTAATAGAAACCCTAAAACTAGTTCTAATATTTGTGGATGAGATTGAGTAGTAACATTGTTTTAAAACATTCTTTCATAAATGGAGGATTATTCTGACTGCTTTGTCTAAGGTGTGATTTTTATCCTTTTGGACAGCTTGATTTTTTTTTTTCCTGCAGCCTTGTATATCTAGTAGGGTTTGGGTTTTTGTTCCCCCCTACTCTGATACAACACTCTCTGTTTGCTACAGCGGATTTTGAAAAATGTTATGTTGTTCTCATGTACAAATACAGCTTGTACATTGGTTTTGGGGTTCCTTGAATTTTTAGTTTACAGAAGCTATATGGATTGCCTTTTCAAGTAGTTTAATGTATTATGCAGTTAAATGGTTTTTATGTTGAACAAAGGCTTGAAAAGCTTGTTGGACTTACCTCCATAGAATCTCAATGTTATTCAGCACTTCAAAGTAATCCATTTTTTTTCCCAGAACAGTCTGCATGGCTCGTGGTAAGGCACCAAGTGGTTCTGTGACAGGAGTGGTACTGGCTCTTTGGCACATAATGAGCATCCTGTTATACAAACCTCACGCAGTTTCACAAATGGTACTTGTGCGGCTTGTGTGGTTCAGTGAAAGTTTCCCAAATATTTGGTCACTGAAAAATAATACTTTGAATGTGCTGGCAGTACAGATTATGCTGATAATTCAGAATTTCAGAGGCCATTGCTTTTGATAGCAAAAGTTTGATGCAGTTTTGTGCTCTGTCATAAAACAAGTATCATCTGAAAAATGAGGAAGATGTTTTCCTTCGCCTCAGGTGGCTGAAACTGAACTTTTGAGTTTTATGTCATCTTGTTGAGAGAGATACCACCCTTGTTGAGAGATCTGAAACACTGATCTGATGAGGACAGCTGTATTCTGTGGTATTCTGTGTTCTTCTGTCAAAGGCAGTTTTACAGGGACTGTGGCATTCTTTTCCTTTTTTTTTTTTTTCCCCCAAGGTCTAGTGTCTCTTAAATCTCGTCTTTTGTCAGTTTAGCATTTTTGTGTTTTATATTGCAGTGAAACAAAGTTCCCTTGCAGCCCTTAACACAGCCCTGATGTGTGCAGTGATATTCTTCTTTGGCATATGAAGTTAATTTCAGATTTGAGGGAACTATGAATTATTTTTCCTTCAAGTGGAAGGTGATAAGGAGAGATTCTTCATATGTAACTGTTTGTATCTGACTTTGGAAGAATATTCAGAAATTCAGGGTAGAACTGAAACACTGATTTATCTAGAACATCTAGTAGATCTTTTGGGTTTTTTAATGCTTTATTTTATAAAATAGCAAAATGCTGAGGAACTTGAAATTAGAAATACTGCTCTACTTTTAACTTGTAACAAGACTTACAGTACTTGGCGCATTACTGTGGTTGTCAGCCTGTCAAACTTACTGGTAAATAATTGTTCCTTACATATGGTGAACTGGGGAGAAGAAATCTCTTGTTACAAAAGCCTTATGAACTTAAGTCTGCCTTGCCTCATGTATAACAATTGAGATGTACTGTTGTAGCACAGCTTGATAAGTGTTGTGTTCTTATTTCTTAATGCTGACTGGTAGTTACTAATTTTTACTGTTTGCACTTAGTGCATGGTGCATTAATACCTTGTGTTTAGGGGTGTCCTCATGGTTCAGATGCTGCAGTTGTTGTCATTTTTGTGATTTGTAGGGGTTTGCCTGTCTGAGATTTGGAGACTGTCTATTTTATTCAGTGAAACAGTTCAGCCTTGGCTTGGGGGTTACTGTTGAAATGTGCTGTTTCCGTCTTCCATGAAGTTACTTTTTTGAGCACATTGTTGTGACATGATCATAGTCAGAAGCTGTGGATGGCAAACCCTGTATTGGATGCATTGGTAACCTCTTGCTAGGCTTCAACTGTGTATAGACTTCAGCAGATGTCCTCCCAGCCTGGAAGATGGGAGTGAATCCTGGGTTAAGTTGCAGAATATTTTTGTCTCTTCTCTCTGTTTTATCTGACCTGTACTAGCTGGGAAAAATGTTTAGCCTTTCAACTAGTGTATAAATCCATTGTAAATGCCTGTCAGGTCCCTACTTACTGGGTCTTGCAGGGTGTGTAAAAGCATTTTATTCTGCTTACAGTGGTAATGATTGCTTGAAGGGGAGGGCTAGCGGTGGTAGTTAAGACTGCTTCTTTTATATGCTACTGCATTATGATGTGTGTCTCTTCAGGGGCTGTAGGAAGGTGCTGATGACCTGCTGTATTTCTAAAATGGTTCATCTGAAACACAAGCTTTAAATACTTTCCTTTCAAGAAATGCCAAAACAGGACAAAAATTATCTGAATCATTTGTTTTTTGGGGAATAAAATCTGGGCTTTGCCAATTTTTATGTCCTGTCCTCCCACTCTCTCTCCTGTCCCACTCTCCCTACCTCACTCTACCAGATTAGATAGGAAATTGTGCCTTTGGTCTGCAGGTGTAAAAATAAAGCTTCCAAAAGTCCAGCAAGAGTATGCAGAATATAGAGCTATATGTATACCTGCATTTCTTGTAATCAGATGAAGTTGAAACATGTTTTAGTTCTTTCAAGGGAAGGATGACTAAATTGTGGACATTCAGAGTCTTATCGTAGAGCAGTCTGTCGTTAGTGCATCAGCTCCAGTGATAAAGAGGAGAAAATCAAGCTGGGCAACAGTCTGGAGAAATTCTCAGTAAGGAGCATGAATAAAAGTAGGTAATCAAGCCAATGTAAAGTGTATTCATGAGTTTTTCATGTACAGTCTGTAATTGCCACAGTTGACAAGTATGAATTAAGTGGAATTGTGGTTATAAACACATTGGTATGCAGTGGTCATCTCGTGTCAGGGACACAAAGGGTTGGGTTAGAAACAGTGTCAGCAGACTTCAGGCAAGGAGCACTGATCATGATCCAGCCATGGCAACCAAGTTTAGCTGCCAGAATGCACCACAGGCTCTTTGGGAGCTTCAGTCCCAAATGCTTGTAGGAAGACACTGGCCCCAGCATTGTATCACTGGTTCTTGGTGATCCTGGTGACCCTGACAAATAGATTTAAAAAAAAAAAAAATGCTGTGCCTGCAGGAGACACTGTAAGACTGGGAGCCCTTAGTTTAGTGGTGGTAGATTATTACTCATTGTTTCCATGGAGTTAAGATTGATATCCCAGTTATCAACCTACTTGCTCTGTGAATAAAGAGGCAGCACTGGACTTAGTGGTGGTGAGTACTGCTTGTTCTGCCTTTTAAAGGAGGAAGGTAAAAAGAAAATGTACCAGAGCTACTTTAAAAGGGAAAACACTCATAGTAAGTTTAAAATGAAATACAAAAGAACAGCTAAAAGGATAAAAACCAGGTAATATGGAGATTTTAATAAAGAGTATTAGAGCTCAGAAAATCTATGGTACTCATCAGCAAAAATGTCTGCAGAGGTGATAACCTATTTTATGAATTTTTCTAAAGAGTGGTAGCTCTCTAAATGAGGAAAAGATGGGATATTTTTGCACATTAAATGTAAAAACTCTAATGGAGTAGTGAAATATTTTGGAGATCAGCTTGATAAAAAAAAAACAAGGAAAAAAAAGTAAAAAAATATTGAGACAGAATTGTAATAGGATAGGATCAGAGAGGCTGAAGTAATGGAAGTATGAAACAAAGCTAAAACCCTAATGGAAAATCTGGGTGAATTATTTGCCCTTAGAAAGAAGCTTGGAGTCTTCCAAGCAGAGACTTCATGGATGGCTGACTCTGAGTAACTGTCTTCAGTCAAAGTATTGTTAGAGAAGGTTTTAAGAGTAAATTGATGAAATGAGTAGTAATGTCTTGCCTGGAACTGCACTGTATTTGGTTTTTTTCTAAACCAAAAATACCAAGCTGCTGAGCACAGCATGTAGTGTTCCTTAGATCTGCCCTGCATCCAGAAGAGTGGTACGTGATAAATGTTATCATTGTCTCCTAAAGAACTTCTGATTTAGTCTGATTGTTCTATTTAGTATAAGTGTTCTAGAGTATTCTTGCTTAGATAAATGAGTAAATTGTAGGTAGGGAGAAAATCTAAAAGTGAATTGTGCCTTGCATCAGTTAAATCACTGAGACTTCAAATTTGGCAAATACAATATTGGATTTTGGAGAGGAAAATTCTAGTGGGCACTTACGATAGGGCACACTTTAAAATTTAAGATAAATAGGAATAAAAAATGAGATTTTTAAGGGAAAGTGGGATGGCGTTGCTAGTGAAAAGTTCAGTAAAGAGTTTTGGTGTCTAGAACACAGAATGATCAAGAAAAGGAGACTACAGCATTGTCTAAATACATTTTTTTTTAATTGAAATGCAGAGTTACAGAATCATAAAATGATGTGAGTGGAAAGGAACCTTGGAGATCTAATTCCAACCCTCCTGCCACGGGCAAGGACACCTTCCACAAGACAAGGTTTCTCAAAGCCTCATCCAGCTTGGACTTGAATGATTCCAGAGTTGGAACATTCGTAACTTTTCTGGGAAGCCTGTGCCAGTGCCTTACCACCCTCACAGTAAAGAATTTCTCCTGATATCTAGTCTAAACCTGCCCTCTTTCAGTTGAAAGCCATTCCCCCTGGTTCTATCACTCCATGCTCTGGTAAAAAGTCCTTTTCCAGCTCTCTTCTATCCCCCTTTAGTAATGGAAGGCAGCTGTCATGGGGAAGGGTTGAAAAACTTCAGGCTATATAGTGTCCTTAAATTTGACATGGTTATTAAGATTATTCAAATATAAAGTTCGAATAGAACAAGAAATTTGAATGACTGGTCTTGCTTAGTTGCATGTGATGACTTGGGTTCTTTATTTGTTCAGACAAATGAACCTACCCAAAGCCCTCCCATTCCCTAGTTATCCAGTCCTTATACTGAGCTGTTGGAGCAGGCTGAGATGGTCACAAGTATCCAGTGGTTTACCAAAATGATGAGAGGGGGAAATACATGCAGTCATGGTAGATGCTGTAGTGCTGGTGTCCTCTTACTGCAGGACTTGCTTTGTTTAAAGTAGTAGAGTTCAAGCCTGTAGATATAAAAGGAGAATTTTGTCATGTTTACATGAGTGGGCTGGTTAATTAAGCAGTGGGCCAGAAAACAAGCCTTCCTTACTCTCAAGTGAACCCAAGGTAATGAATTTCAGAATGGAGATGAGACAGATTTAGGGAGACCTCATTGCAACCTTCCAGTATCTTAAGGGGGCTTATAAAAAGGAGGGAGAGGGGGTACCCCTGCCCATGGCACTGCTGTGCAAACTGGCTGAGAACAGTGAGGCTATTGGAGTTATGTCCTGTATATATTCATGGTGTGAAATCTGCTCATTTCTTCTGCCTGTGTTTCATCTTTAGCGTGTTCGGTATTTTCTTGGATGGCTGATGGGCTCTACTGGTGTTCACTGTATACTGCTGGGCTTCACTGGTATTTTTTTGCTCAGGGAGTTATTTGCCCTAACTCAAAAGGAACATGATAGTGGCAGTGAAGGTCAGTAGCAAGGATAGGACATAGAAAGTATTTTAAAAGGCTAATTTTAGTTAGTGTGGGTGATCTTGCTGGACTGCCAGCAGTCATCCAGTCCTGTTCTCCTTACAATTACATTCTGATGGCACATGTCTTTTTCACTGATAGTTGAATGTACCTAGGGAGATTGCCTTCAGTAGGCTAAAATTCTTTTTCAGTCTTCTGGTCTCTCTTATCTAAGAGGTGCAGCAGAAGGTTAGGAGTGCATTCTGAGTACCCAGTATTTTTAAGGAGCCAAGATGCTTACAGGCTGGTTTTCCTTTGCAGAGTTTAGGCTATAGATCCTAAGGAGGCTCAGCACCACTCTACTACTTTGTTTCCTTTTTCCACAAGCGTGATTGGTCTTGTTGCATTGAGCTCAGTCATCTTCTGTCAGTCATGACTGATTTTGGCCAGAGAACTGGTATAGATTATGTGTTTAGGTTGTGAGTGTGATTATATGGGGATTATGAGATGGTCTAACCTGGATTTACTGCTTCCTTTGGTCTGCACGTATAAACACCTGGAGAGTAATTTCAGTGGTAAAACACTTGGAGAATCATTCTAGTGAAGCTCTGTGGGGAAGTTATTTTTTTACCTTTGGGATATTTCTTGTGGCTTATGACAAAGCTTTCTGTAAGGTGTATAATTAAAAAAAAACAAAAACAAAAACAAAAAAAAACCCCACCAAACCAACCAAACAAAAAAACCCCAACCTAAGCAAAACATCACAAAAAACACGTGCATCCTCCTAGGAACAATGGAGTTATAAATTATGCACAGTTTTCCATGTCTTTTGATGAATAACTGCACTTTTTACCTAGAAACAGCTGATTCCAAAACAGAATAGTACTTTCTTGACATACAATTCTTTTTTTTTATTTACAGACTATGAGAAGACACAGAAATGAAGTTACAATTGAATTGCGGAAGGTGAGCCTGCTTTTATGTCTTTGCTAACTGTACTCAGGTGTCTTAATTAAATATTTTTCCATAAGCTTTGCTTTATAGCCCCAAACTTGCATAGAAAAAGTGTAAATTTGTTAAATACTAACTGTGGTTCCTAATTTATTTTTCTTCTCCAATTTGTGAAGCTCAGTATAACAGAATAGTACTGCTTTACTCCAGTGCATCACTTGGAAATAATCCATACTCAGTTTCTGTACCACTTAGTACAGTGGAGCTGTCAGCTGTTCGAATGTTTAAAATCTCTAAATGGGAAAAGGGAGAATTTTAGCATTTAGAAAGTGAGGTTGTTCATTTATTTTGTTCTCTGAAAATTATTGCTTCCATGCTGTAAATGGAGTTAATTGGGGGTCAGATTTTGGCTATATTGGGTAAATGCCAGTATGGCTGAGAAGATCATAAGTATGAGAGCTGATCTAGTTTACTGCTCTGCCTAATTAGAGCATTTGTTACACCCTCACCCTTCATATCTTTTCCAACAACCTTCTAGGCACCTCAATGATTTGCTTCTGAAGGATGTTTCACAAGCTAAGAGAAAGGGTAAACTTCTAACTGTTTTGGGGTACCTTTAGTGTATTTGAGGACTTCATACTGGCCCCTTTAGCTTTATCCTGCTGAGACACCTTCAGTTCTTCACCCTTTTCTTGAACATTCTCTTTCATAGTTTTCACTTATTGCTGCTTCTCAGATCCAAATTGCCTGTATTTTTCTGGAAGTGTGGAAACCTGAAAGGCTCCAGCTGAGTTTTAAATGGCATAGTGAAAAACAGTTCCTAACACAGTATTCCTCTTTATATGAAGCATGTTGTTGACAGGCACACAGTCTGTGTATACTTTTGTACACTTCCTAGAGTACCACAAAGCAAATGTAGTTGTTTGCTTTGTTTGCATAGTTAAATAAATGCAGATTTATTTTTTTTTTAATTTGATTTCTGTCTTCTGAATTATATCTGCTTTTTCCAGGCATTCCCATTCTGTTCCCCAGTATGTTTCAGGGCCTTGGTATAACCTGTATTTTCTATTATTTTCATTAATGGCCTGATAAGTGTTTGGTTTGAATATTCCCAGTATAGCCCAAGCTCCTTTTGGTCTCCCATTTGATGCTGATTTCCAGTTTGCCAGTTGAATCCTTGACAGTTTGAGTGGTGCTTGCTTAGGAGTGCACACCCATCAAATTCCATCTTTTATTTTTCATTATTTGCAGAGGACAAAGTCCTTGCTAAAATCAAAGTGAAGGGATTGTAAATAGACACTATGTTGATAGAGATCATCTTAACTTGTTTCTGAGAAATTTTGTCTTCACTTATCATCTGATTGTGTAGGAGCAACCAAAAAATCTTATGTTAGTATTTTCCTGAGATCCTTCTGTTCCTCTCGGAAAAAGGGACTTGGTTTTTTCAGGTCTTACAGAAAAACCTCTCTGTCTCATTACAATATAAACAGTAAATATTTCTAAGATTCATCCTGAGACTATCATAATTGGTCAAAGAAATCTAATTTGACCCAAATGACTGGAAAATGATCAGCAATGGAAGTTTATGCTGACATATTAGAGGCCCTCTTTGTTAGAACTGGTGTAAAAATCGCTGTGTAACTGTGATATCTGTACTGGGAAGAGTCATTCATAGCACTTGGGCAGCCTGTGCCTGCTAGCAAAGCAAACCTGTAAAAGATAGCTTAACTAGTGCAGCATATCCTTGTACAGCTTGTTAAATTGAGCTGGAATGTGAGTATTCCAGTGCAATCTTTGGAGAGAACTTTGCAGTGCAAAGTGAGAATTTTAATTTTAAATTAATTCTTGTGATTGGTTTTTGTAACAGGTCACAATTTCAAGGGCAGTTTATTTCTGAAGTGTGGTGGGGAGCAAATCAGACACTTAAGGCAAGGGATTGTCCTGTGTGGAAGGAATCCAGCATGTGCCAGTTATATGTGAGTGAAAATGAGGAGGAAGCCTGCGAGCTGCCAGTGACTTCTCACTGAAAACTGTACATGCAAAGATCAGTTACACATTTAGAGGAGAAGCCTGAGCACTGGATGTAGGTCAGACAGTAAATCAAGAGTGAACAGCAGCTGCAACACTCCTAAATGCAGGAATTGGTGTTCTTCTGGAGTGTTGGTTAAGCATCTTCACTGCAGAGACCAGAAAAAAAATCTGCTTTAATAATATATTCAGTGTGTGTCAACTCAGCTGGTGCTGGTGGGCAGCTGGTTTGCTGTGGCAACTCTGTGGCAGATGAGATTCTGTATTGAGGCTGAACTGCTAAGGGATATGTTTTATCAAGTTCCAGCAGTGGAAAGGCTAAGTTGTTATCCTTGCTTTGATCTTGACAGTTGACGCTGCTGCTCTAGCGTGAGTATGCCAAATTCAGGAAATTTTTGGCATGACCATAGTAATCCACCAGTGCCTCTTGAAAGGAGAGGGATGCCTTCTCTTCACCCCAGCTACCCAGATGCTGCATGTACACCTGGCTTTGAAGAAAGGAGATGAATTGAGTGTATTCTTAATCCGTACAATTGGAGCACTACATAGTCGTGGGTTTGTCTTTTGAATCAATGTGGATATAAATATTAAATGAATGGATCTGATGAAATTGCTCACATATCTATTTAGTAAGATGGAATAAATAAAAAATCATGGCTTTGAGCAGTAGTAAACAATTTCTGCATGCATCAGAGTGAGATGTTTATTCTCTTGAAATTACAGACATCAAGGTGCATTTGCAACACATTCTTTGTTTCAAGAATATATTATCTCTATTCACTATCTTCACACCACAGCTCTTATTCAGGAAGAAACTATTTCTTCCCTATTTTTTATTTCCCAATCATTTATTATTTGTTTAGGAATTTAATTAACAAAGATTAACAAAGCTATGTGATGTAAAAAGGTAGCAGTATTCTGGCAGACTCCAGTTTGAGGCATGGGTCGGCATCATGAGCCAGTCAGATGACACTCCTCATGGTCAGGTGCCCTTTTACTGATTCCATACTGGCTTTCTGTTCTGTGCATTTTGACAATAGATCTACTGCATTTCTGGAAAAACAATCTTGGTCTCTGATTATATTGTTTGTACAGTAACATGTCTGAGAGCCTAAACAATAGCCATCTCCCTTTCCTGACAGATAACAGTGTCAGTTTTGACAGATACTGTGAGTATCAGGTGATGGAGACTGCATTAGGATTTAGAATAAACTTTCCAGTGCAGTGTCTTGATGAAGTCTGATTTAATATTTATCACTTGGTTTCAGCATCCCAGAAACCTGAAGGCTGCTCCATTAATAACAGGGACCCTGAAATTAATTGGCTTAGTCCGTTAGCCTCAATCTAAAGGGGCATATGGTGGATGAGCAATGGTTAGGATTCAGTTTAAGGTTCTATATCTAGATGAATCCTATAACTCCATTGCTCTGAGACATCCTTTGATTCAGGGTGCTTGGCTTTCTCTGAGGATGCAGTTTTACTTGGGCTGCCTGTATGCCTGCAGAAAGGTATCCCTTAGCCAGGTCAGTGATACAGTCATTGAGTTGGATGTCACCCTGCAAAGGAAGCCTTAGCACTCCTAACCTCAGCAGAAACGCAGCATACTGTCCTGCTAACTGGAATCCTAAGAACTTCCCTGATCTCTCACAAGGTTTATTTTTGGCTTTCTTGGCAAACTCAGCTGCCCCTGAGAGCTCATAGACATGAGCTCATGAAAGCTCTAATTGCCAATTAAGTTTGGTGCAAGGCAAAGCAATTATTTGCTAAATAAGTGGTGGATTAAAGAGTCATGGGCATATGTCTTTTTTTACCTCTTTCCCTGGCATACTGTCCTTGTTTCTACTCTGATCTTTCTTAAATAAGATTGCTTATGTCCATGATAGCTCCTAAATAAAGCAGAAGACTCTTTGAAGAAGGAAATCTGTCTTCATGTTGCTGGGAGTGCTAGGGTGGAAAAAATCTTTTTCTGATTCTCAGTAAATCTGAAAATCCAAAAGAAAATACTTAGTTTCAGGATAGTAAAACTTTTATCAGTTAAGTGTCTTTTCCAGTTCAGTGTGTATGTATAGCTTTTCGTTCACTGTAAAGAACATATTTTATTACATCATATAAGTCTACCAGTTCAAAGAATGACTACAATTAAAGGGTCACTGAAGCACTATTAGTATGTTCTTCTGGAGGCTTCCCTATCAAGTGTTAGTAGCAGAAATTCTTGGAAAAGAATTTTCATTTACCCTGCCTGAACTGATTCATTTAAAAAAAAAAAAATACCCTAAGAGGAAAATTACATTCCTAATGGTTTCTTTTAGAGGCTTAGTTGAAAAGGACTATGAAGAAATTCTTTGGAGGCTTGCTTGTATCCGTTTTGGTGAGATCTTGCTGTTCCCTGACTTAAGAGGTCTCAGTCTTTGCAATCCATGCTCAGGGTTTAGGCCCTACACTGGTGTCCACTTATTTTTAGTCAATCTGCTCCTCTTCTGAGACAGATGAGTACTAACCAAGCAGGAACATTATGATTGCTCTCTGTTGTCACAAAGGTGAATTAGCAGAACTCAAATGTAGGAAAGTTGCCTAAGTCTTCTAACTTGTGTCTGTAGCTATATGCTTTATCTGAAGAAGAATCTTGGAATCTGACTTGGAATCAGTGGCAGCTTAAAAGGGATGTCCAGGCAACCTGAATCTATCCATCATCAATCCATCACTGGCTTGAACCCTTAGTCTTTCCTTGGATGTAATTGCAGGGGCAAGAGCCACATGTTTTCATTTATGAGTATATCTAATACTGGCTAGCTTTAATAACTTCAGTTTCTAATGCTGAAATGTTCTTGAAGTTTTGCTTTTTGTCCTCAGAAGACTCTAATTAATTATTTTAACTTTCATACAACAACTTCTGCTGGCTGCTGAGCTCCTAAACTTTCCCCTGAACTGAAGAAACACTTTGTAATGGTATTTGTTACCTGGAAGCAAAGATTTTCTCGTTGATTTATTTTCCCTTTTAATCTTGAAGCCTCACAACAGCTGACACTTGTCAGAGTTTTTCTGCATGTCCAGTGCTGAAGAATATGTAGAAATTCGTATTTGACACCTTTCGGAGTTCCATGAGAGCATCCCATTGACCGTGTCTCCTAGAACTAAGTGCAGTGCAGCACAGAGCTTTTTGTACCTTTCCTTTACCCACAAGGAGTCTTCTGTTAAATCATGTTTTTGACCATTTGAAACTTACTTGCATTGGTCTATATTTTTTTTTTAATCTTGTGGCCATCTTCCAAGAGGATAAACAAAAGAAGCACCAGGATCTGCAGGGTTTGAGTATTTACTGTTGATGTGGCTTGATAATCCCACTGTCAGTGAAGCAAAGGATGGGCATCTGTCATAAAAACTGGACAAGAAAGTGCACTCCTGATATTATTACTGTTATCTTTTCATTTGGCATGTTTACCAATGCCTTTTGTTGGCTGTTGTAGTGGGATCTCTACCAGAATGTTGCAATGCTTATAACCAGCAGTCAGCACCTGTTTATGAGCTTCCATACTTACTGTACATAGCGCGCATGGTTCAGACAGTGTTGAGGATTTTCCCTTTAGAAGGAGACCTGCTAAGTTTTGTTAGTGGCAAGGTTTTATTTTCCATCAGACATTCCACTCTGATGCCTCTGCCTTTGAAAGGGCTCTCTCACCAGGCTTTGAACAGGGCAGCTGTATCCAGGTTTGTTCCTTCCTGTTTGTTTTGGCCACAGGAGCCTGCAGAAGTGGCCGGTGCTTTGATTTAGGCAAAACTTTTTTGAGTTTGCTACAACATAACAAAATACAAGCATTTTAAAGCCATGGCACTGCTGCAAATCATCTTTTACCTTGAGTAGGAGAGTGATTGGCCTGTCAAATTACTGGAGAGAGCAGTTTAGCTGTCCAGGGATTGAACACTTGCAGATGATCAGAGCTATTTCAAATAGCCTTAGAGACACTGTTTAGGGCTGAAAGGTTTCATGAACACTTTGACTTTATAAGACATGCTAATTAGAATAGAAACTTTAGTACTTCCAGTAAGTACTAGCCTCTCTGCCTCAGGCTGCTGTGGAAGCTCCTCTGTATTGGTTCTGACAGTTGTTTTTCAACCCAGCCACCTGCAAACAGTGAGTAGCTATAGGAACCTTTTTGCTCCTTCTTTCTTTCCTTGGCTGAGGTAATTTTTTCTGGAGCCCATCAAACCATATGGCTGATGGCCTGAAGACTGCCTGCACTCACAGAAATTGCAGCGTCATTCTCTGGTCAGTTATGTCCTGTGAAGTTTCTTTCTCTCTCTTAAGGGGGTGTAATATCTTGACCTTAGAATATGGACTGTTACTGGTGCTTATTCTGGCTAAGGTTAACAGTAGGAAGCATTCTCTGAGGTATGCTCATGGTGCCGAAGGATTGGATAGTTGTGTGTGCAGGTATAGAGGGCTTCCTGGAACAGGAGAGAACCAGGCTCTTGTTCAGCTCAGTGTTTGGTGTGGGAAAACCAGGTAAACACTTTGTGAAGGTATTTGTACCATTTGTGCATTACAGTACATGGCATCTTTGTGGTGAATCCATCAGTTAATGTGTTCCTGCCTGCTGCAGTTTGTCTGCATAGTGCTGCTTTCTTAGTGTTTGCCTGCTCCTTTCCATCTTCCTTCTCTCCAGATCCACTTGCCAGCAAACTGCCTGTGGTGCTTGTCTGTATGGATGTGATCCATGTATGCAGCCATTACTGCGTGGCTCTGGAGAGGCTGCCACGGCCACTCTAGGTGGTCTTGTGCAGTCTTTGAAGATCTGGTTTCTGTACTCAAAACCTGACTAGAATTAAACTATGCTAAGTCTGTGGGATATTGTCTCCTGCATTAAAGGGTTATTCTCAAGCTTGTTTGTTGTTCTAGCTTTGTCTTATGTGAAAAAAAATATATATTGGTTGGGAGGATTTCAAACTTGTTTTAAGTTCTTTTTAAATGTCTGAAAGATAAGTCCCAGAAATTTTGGACCTGGAATTGCTGTTTTTAATAACATAAAATAAGGTACTGGGGACCCTTCAACACATCATTCTGTTTAGAGGCTTTTTTTGCGTATTAAAAACAAGGTGTGGTGTAATAAAATCTCTTTAATGAGTACTGTGGTTATCAGATAATTGGGGACTGAAAAGCCTGCCTTTCCTTGGTAGTATACTAGATTTCTTCTAGAGGTTAGAACTAGCTCTTATTCTTTTTCAACATTTTGTATCATTAAAGAATTAAATCTTAATTAGCTTATGAAAAAACAAAACCAAACATAAAAAGGTGTTTAGATATATGTACTGCATCATCATCTTTCATTGTCCCCTCTGTCTTTGTACCTCTGGACATGCCAAACAAAATATTAAGTCTAAAATTTAGAAGAGACCGTTTAATAGTTCTGGTATAATGCTTTCAATACATTTTAAATTTGTAAAAAAGTGTAAACAATTGATGTTTTTTTTTTCTTTCTTTTTAAATTACTGTTTTACGTCTCCAAATTCATTACATTAGGAATGTTAAAAGGAAATGTTAAATGGGTATTTTACCACTGAAAAGATAATTTTATTCTTTTGTAATTCCTTAGAGGAGGTAAGACTGGAGCGTGTCTTAAGTCAGAAATTAGGCTAATGACGTGAGTGGAAAATACTGCAAGTGCAAGTCTGCATGGAGCATGCTACTTTGCACAGAAAATGCAAATAGATGTGACCAGGGAGCTTCAAAACAGGTTTAGCTGAAAAATAATCTTACAGTGAAAAAGAAATTCTGTTATGTGTGGCTAAATGTTAATGTCATGCAGAGCTATGAGTATTGTGAGTGCCTGTTAGAAAACTGATTCCCAGACTGTAAGTTTTAATTAATTCAAATGTCATGGATTGTCGTAGATCTGTCTGATTAGCAAGCTGCCAGATTCTTACAGCTAAAATACTGCAAATTCTATTTGTAGTTACAAATGCCTTTGAAAAAAGCCAACCATATCTGTACTTACATGTTGAAAGGGTCCATTGTCTATCTCCACCCTGTACTAATAAGTATTAAAGGTGGCTTTATTTTTTGTCATTTCTTTACAGAACAAAAGAGATGAACATCTTTTGAAAAAAAGAAATGTTCCTCAAGAGGAAAGCCTAGAAGATTCTGATGTTGATGCTGACTTCAAAGCAGTAAGTTGCTTGATTCTGGAATTACTTTTAAAACTTTGATGATGTCTCTAAACAATGTGTTCTGTTACCTTGCATTTATTTGAAAGCAAATTTATGAACTGATACACTATTAAAATAAGTTTGCTTGTATTAAACGTTTAAGTAGGCTGTAATTTATCAGCAAAATTACTAAAACTTTTTTTTTTTACTTTTCAAGCAAAATGTAACACTAGAAGCTATACTTCAGGTATGTTACATTTAACTTTTTTTTTAGCTAGAAGGGTGTGTTCTTTGCATTTTTAATTTTTACTCGGTTTTTAAATTATTTTTTCAGAACGCCACAAGCGACAACCCAGTGATACAACTGAGTGCTGTCCAAGCTGCAAGGTAAGGATAAACATATGGAAACATAATTTATACTTTCTTTTTGTTGTTATGAGAGTTATTTACTTTTACTTTTGATTTTACAGAAAACTCCTATCCAGTGACAGAAATCCACCTATTGATGACTTAATAAAATCTGGAATTTTACCAATTCTGGTAAAATGCCTAGAAAGGGATGATAAGTAAGTATTCTTTTAAAAATCTTCACTGTTACTGGAAATTTGTATTTAAAAATCATTTTTTGAAATAAAACTGAGGATTTCAGCACTATATAATCTGATGCAGTGGATCACATTCCATGTTCATAAATCACAAGTTCTCCAGGAATATTTATTCTGCCACTGAAACGTCATTTAATTTTTTAGAGCTTGTTTGAGCATATCCAGCTGATGGAGAAAACCTTACTACATTTCTCATTAGTTTTTAATATTTCAGCCTTTTACCAGTTGTTTTTAAGAAACCTGCCACAGACTTGTGTACACAACAAGTATACGTGAAGGCAGAGAACATGCCTGGTTGTGGTCAGGGGTCCTTTCCATTAAGATTAAAGCTTAAGTTTCTGGTTTCTTCTTACTGAAAGGTGTGTTTCCTTCTGGCTCTCTGCTGCTCTCTTATGTGATGGTAGAACATGGTGAGCATGCTCTCTGAGTCTTTATTGGAAAACAAAGAGCTTCAGTGAAGAAGATAGAGAATACTGAGCATATAGCTGCAAGCATTTAATGACATGTAAGAAACAAAACATGCCATATTCAACAAATCTTGAGCCCCTGATTCAGATAGATAGCAATTAACACAATTGAGGTAAATATTTTTGGCTGTCTTTGATCTCAGGCAGACACGAATGTATTTATAGTATTTTTTTTTTCAATGTTATTTCTGCAGCTATGAGAGCTAGGAACTTCAAAAATATGGTTTGGTATTTACAATTTATTTTGATGGCTGCAAAACTACAAACTGCGAGTAAGGGGTATTTTTTTCCTAGCTTGTTTAACAAAACAGTTGCTTAGAAGGCAGCTGACAATAACATTCAAATCAGGAAAGCATTTTAAAATGGGTCATGAGCACTTGTCTGCGCTAGAAGTAGATGGTTCAGTGCTTTGAAAATTCTTTTAATTTGAATCTTCTGCTAGTTTTTGCATGATTTACCCCTTTAAATGTTTCATAAGTCTTTCAAAATTGAACTCAACATTTTTTAAGCAGTCCTTTAAATCATGATTGCTATTTAATATTTAGGCGAGTTAAACTCTGAAAAGACTTTGCATAACAAATGATTAAAGCTGTTGTTCATGTTATACTTGAAAGCTTAGCACGAGAGAAAGAAAAAGGGGACTAACCTAAAACTAGAGTTTTAATGCACTTGATCCTAAAACTTAAAGGTTTATAGGTAGCTGCTGACAGGTACAATTTGTTTTTACCTCCTGTTTAATTATTTTGCAATCCCATCCCCAATAAAACCTCAAATTGCTTTGGAAATTAATACACTAGAAAGTTTAAATGAAGCAGATACTTATGACTATATTTAAAACATGACTGATAAAGACACAAAACTCATGGAAATGAAACAGTCACCTAACACTAAATATTCTCTTTTCTTCCAAAATCCAGACACTTATAGTTGTGCTTATGACCATGGGCTTTAAACTCTTTTGTAGCTTGCAGAACTCTTAACTTTCAGTATTTGCTTAAACAGTAGTTTTCATGCATATTGTTTACTAAACTACTGTTGGCATAGACGACAGCTGACAGACATCTTGGAAGAGATGTTCTCCCAGCTTTTGTGACATTTCTAACTAATTTTATCTGTGTTTAATAAGTCAGGTGTGATGCTGTCTTTTCATACTGATTCTAGGCCTTTCCCCTGTCTGTGACGGTGCAGAAAAATGTCTGTATCTAAGTATACCAGCTTGCACTTGGTCTGGAATGTAATGTTGGAAGAATCAAATTTAATTGGCTGTTTGGATTTTTTTTTGTTATTGTTACTAATATTAATTCAGAGTGATGGATGGTTTACAAAAGGTCACAGACTGCAAGATCTCTTACAGCTTTTCCCCTGAAAATCCAGGCTTAAATGTTGGATTTTTTAAAATTTTACCCCAGTGGCACTGCCTAAATGTAGAGTATTTTAGATGGATACAGCTAGTAATACTGAAATTAACCATAATATAGTTTTCAGATCATGTTTCAACATACTAGTATAAAATTCTTCCATTACAGTCCTTCATTACAATTTGAAGCTGCATGGGCATTGACTAACATAGCGTCAGGCACTTCTGCACAGACTCAAGCTGTTGTACAGTCGAGTAAGTATTACAACTTGGGGTTTTTTGAGGAGGAGGCAGTGGGGCTGGGTATTGTGCTGGGAAAAAGAAAGTATTTGGATAGTGAATACCATTTCTTGTCAATACTACTAAAGTAATAAATACATATTTGTCCTAAAGATGTATGAAAGATTCCTACATTTGCTCTTAAACATTAATCTGCTTGTCACTAACAATAAATCCAGACAGGATTTTCCCATAAAAAAGATAGAGAATGACAGATGATACAATAACTATGACAAAAATCAAAGTCCTTTCTCATTCTTCGTTTGAGTTCTGAAATCATGTACCATTAGTTGCTCTGTTGCTAATACTTAAGCTAGCAATTAATTCTTTCTGCCTCGAAGGTGTGTTCATAAATCTTATTAAGGATGTTAAATACATAAAGTTATGTAAAGTTGCACATTTAAATACATTGTTAAGAAAATTACCATCCTTTTCTTGTCTCTATGATTAGTATCTCCTGTGCACACAAGTTTGTTGTACTGCTTTCCTTTCTTGTTTAACCAGACGGTGAGAAAGGAAAGAAACCAAAAGTTGATTGAAGATAAATTAATCAAATATTTTTTTCAGGATTATATCTATATCTTTTGTGGATCAGCATATTTATCTTAAAACAATCACGTTATGTTAAATACAATATGTCATCATTAAACAGTAGATTATAGATAAGCAAATACATAATAAACTGTCTTGACTTACTCATATTATCATTTTTATATGGGAAAATGATTACTTAGTTATTTGATTTCTTTTTTAAGTGTATGAACCTGCCTTTCAAATGAAAATGCTGGTTTGTATGTCTTCATGGCTAATAAAATAACTGAAAAATCATTGCATTCTGTATAGTTAAGATATTAGAGAAACAGAAATATTATTAGTAGCAGTAGTAGGAGTAGTCAATAGTAGTATTGACCAAGAGATTTGGATAAAATGACCTTACCAAAATGAGCTTTGGATTAAAATCCAAAGGCTTAAAAAAAATGGAAAATCAATATCTTGAATTTGTTTCAAAAATTCCTGATGTGATTTGGGCACCTCTGTTTTTAGATTGCTTTTCTAAAGTACCTTTGAAAATCTACTCCCAAGCTTTTTCTTCCTTCTCAACTTGTTCATTGGTTAGTCATTGTTTTTGTTCTTTTTTGTGTCCTACAATGTTGTCCTGTTTGAGTGAAGCTAACAGAAAGGATGTTTATAGTATTAGCTTTGCAGGAAAAAATCTCAAAGTAAAAATTAAAAGTAGAATAAAAGCATGTACAGCAAAACTAAAAACGTTATCTGAACAATTGCTAGAAGTTCAAGTTGCAACATGTTTCTCCCAAAACCTGTTTAGTTAATGCTTGAAAAGAAGAAAATTTGCTAAATTACTTCAGAGAACCAAAAAGCATTTTACTCATGAAGTCTTGCTGCTTTGACTGGGAGATGACCAAGGGAAAACAGTCTCACAGTTCTTCTCTCTTTAGATAAGGAAGGATTTGAGGAAACAAAGCCATAGACTCTTGCAGCTATAGAAGAGGCTGATGCAGCCTTAATACAAAAGAAGGTAGCCTCCTGCAATCAGTAGGGGACAGATGGTACTTGGAAAGCCCAGCAAAAGGGAAGTACTTTATGCACAGAATAGCTCTTGGCAGGAGCCAATTTGGAGCAGGAGTAATTATTTTTTTGAGAGTGGTAGGTCAGATAACTTCAACTCATGCTGTCTCAGGTTGTCCTCCTGCCTGAGTGCTATTATGAAAATAACTTCATTCCTGGTATTGAAAGCATACCAGGATTGCAGTGTAATATAAACTACATAGTTGACCCTCTTCTCTGAAAAATGTTGAATGCATATATGGCTGAATTGTAATCTCAGTAATTGCTGAGAAGGAAGCTAAAATATTCCACTTGAGCTAATGGAAGTGGGATGATTATTACAATAGTGAGTGTTCTTAAGCAAGTGTGTTGCTGTCCCTGCTTTTCACTTATAGGCAGTGGCTGAATCATTCATCTGGGGTGGGGAAAGAATTTTAAGTTGCCCTTATTCTTCATTGCTCTGTATTTTTCAGGAAAATATATCTGTTTTGGCTTATTATCACTTTACTTTATCAACACAATATTGATTCACAGTTGCTCACAAGCTGTGTTGCACTTTTAAAAAATTTTTGAAGCTATTTCTGCAAGAAAAAAATACTCTTTAACAGTATATAAATTGATCTAATTTATTGAGACTATAGGATGAGTATGATCATTTATAGATTTAAAAAATTGCTGCAAGAATTACTGTCTTTCAAGCAGTGTGGGTTGTCTGAAGGAAAACAGTGCATGGGAATAGTAGTGGGATGATTTCTTAGCTCTGTCAAATATATTTAATTCCACAGAGAATGATATCTAAAATCAGTACCATTTCCTTAGTTTGGTATGTTGCTGGCATTATATAAGAGCAAATCAAAACGTGTCTTGGGACTGGCAGATGGATGTAAATCTTCACTGCATATGGAAACTAACTATAGCCACCTCTTGGGAGGAAGCTATTTTCTTAAAGTCAAGATATGAAGCATGTTTGCACAAGTAGGCATGTCATTCTGCTTGGTATGTGTTGTGATCTGGATAACTGGAAAATCTGAATTATTGGGACATGAAACCTCATACCTGCATATTGGAGGGTCTGCCTATCACTTTGAGAAATATGGAGAAATGTTTAAATGTGGGGAGCATTGTTGATTAATAATTCTGTTCTCAAGTCTATTTTTCCCTTCTCTGGATATATATAGAAATGTTCAGCTCAGGTATTGTGCACCCTTCATAATAGAAACATGTATAAGTCATGGTGGAGAAAGTGTTTTATGTAAATCATGAAAATGTTGCTCATATACAAAGATCCAGTATTAAATCCAATCTTTGCATTCTGCAGATGCAGTACCCCTCTTCTTGAGACTACTTCATTCACCACATCAGAATGTTTGTGAGCAAGCTGTCTGGGCTCTCGGCAATATTATAGGTAACTTGTTATTTTAATGATTTGAATTCAGGGAGCATTTCATTTTAGAACTTGACTTTTTGAACATTGGCATTATCATAAGAGACTATGTTTCCTCTGAATTCTGTGTCTTGATACAATTTTTTCAAAAGTATATAATATGGCCAGAATTACATATGTACCTCCTGGGTTTTTTTTCTAAATAATAGTATTACTTGCTGTACAAAATATTAACAGGTTAAATTTTGTGTTTCCTAAAATATACATACATAACTGTACGTATGTATATTTAATTACATATGACCTTTTAGTAGTAGACTATTGGTGAGGAAACATAGAATTTCAGTATCCCAACATGTCATTGCATACATTTCAAGATTTTCCATTTTTAATGTAATTTCTTTTGCAACAATTTTCATTTCTGTAGGTGATGGTCCTCAGTGTAGAGATTATGTCATATCACTGGGAGTTGTCAAACCTCTTCTGTCCTTCATCAATCCCTCCATTCCCATCACCTTCCTTCGGAACGTCACATGGGTCATTGTAAATCTCTGCAGGAATAAGGACCCCCCACCGCCTATGGAGACAGTTCAGGAGGTAAATAAAGAATTATGAGACAGATAATGTTTTATACTCTGGGCTGGAGGCCAAATATTTTACATTGTCATACTATGAATTTTTGCATGTCTTTTGTCATTGCACATGTGTTGTGCCACTCTACCATTTGTTAGATGAAATAATCTGACCAATTTGGTGGTTCTTGCTACAGCTGTAGTAAAGGTATTTGTAATGTCTGGAACTGAGCAAGACTGAAGTGATGAGCTATAGAACAAAAAATTAACACACTAGAAAGCATTAAAATACTTGGCATTACGTGTTTTCACTAAAAAAAAAAAGGCTACCATGTGATTCTGTACAAAGAAAAATTCAAATGTTATTATTTTCAGCAAGAGGCAGTGTAAGTAAACTGTGGCATGTCGTGTGGTTTGTGTTTTGACTCGGTGTGCACATGCAGTCAGTGCCAAGTCCCAACCTGAGCAGAAATCCTGAAAATCCTTTTAAACTGGTAAAGGGAGCAACTGCTTGGTTGATATGGTCAGCACAGTTAGTAAAACGCAGCTATTTGACTAGAACTGTAATTGTAAATAAAGATCTTGATTTTAAGATAAATTCAAAAGTGTAGATGCAATTTTTGAAGTCATGTGAAGTATATTACTGCTAACAACTAAACTTTACTGGAATTTTAAAAATGGGAAACTTTTACAAGTAATGCTTTGCTAAATAAATACTCTGTTCCAAGCAGTTTTATCACAGCTCAGTTTTATATTTTCTCCATATGTAATTATAAAAAATTAAACTTTAATCCAGGAGGTTTATATATTGATATTAAGTTTATACATTGATATTATTGATTTTTTTATTGTGTGTGATAACAAAGCTTTTAAAATAGCAGCAGGGTGTCTTATCTCTGTTATTTGCTTGTTTTCCCTCAAAATACAGTCTACATTCTGTATCTGGAATATAGTGCTGTCTCACATTTTCACAAATTTGAAATACAGATAATACAGGTATTTTTATACACATTTTGAGGGAACGACCAGCTGCTGGAAAGTGTGTGATTACAATGTACTAAAGCAGACTCAAGCTAAGCTTTGTGATTACAATACTTGGATTCATAGTTTTACCACCAATTTTCTTCTACTGTAATAACTGATGAACTTCTTTTCAGATTTTGCCAGCATTGTGTGTTCTCATTTACCATACAGATATAAACGTAAGTAATTTCTAAAGTTTTAGATATTTAGATTCTTTGTTTTCTCTAGAAAGATAATGCTGCAGGATTGTGTTAAAAGTAGTAAACTTGCTTTGTGTATTAATTTATGTATAATTAAGTCATAAATGCATAATTAAATATGAAGACTAATGTGATTGTAGTCATTCAGAGCATGAAAAAGGTGCAAATACCATTTCTGAAACACCTCTTGTAAGAGATGGCATTTTTTGTCCTCTGCATTTGAAATAGCTTTAAAAAATCTTACCTCGAATTGAGCACAAGAAAATTAGTGCCAGCTTTACCATCAGCTGCATGTTAATTCTGTCCCAATTTATAATTTTGCACAGATTATATGTAATATGTGTAAAAAAATTACATGTGATTCTATATATCAGTCCAGACAAATATTGTGATCACAAGGGTAAACATGACTCCTGTAACCTGTTGGGTGCCTGACTTTGCAACATTTAATTAAAGAAATCGCATATGAAAATACATTTAAACAAACAGCAATAAACTATTGTTTTGTGGCACCTTTGACAACCTTCATGTTTTTAATACTAAACCTTCAGTACATCCCACATTCTTGATTCGTAAGTTTACCTGTATTTTTCCAAGTAATGTCCTAGGGAGTGGATTTACCTCATGAAGCCTTACATATTGGGACTTCAGAACAAAGGTCTGTGTAACTGGGGGATATTGAGCTGCTTTTCTGCTCCTTCTATCAGGACTTTGTAATCCCTGTAGTGATCCTTTAGTTTAGGGAAGAAGGAATTGAACCCTTGTGTTGGGTTTGGAGACTAAATAAAGCATAAGATCGGTGGGACTGTCATTTGTTAGTTCAATGCTGTAGTAGTGGTGTTTCTGCTGTGTTTCCAATGGGGAAGTGGGCTTGTCTCCACAAAATATTTGTACAGTTTAAGCTGGGATTTTGCCAGGGTTTTCCCAGTGTAATGTGAGTGGGAGACAGCACATGGTGACTTTTCAATGAGGGATTTGGACAAAGCTGAACAGAATTCATTGCAAAACCACATATACTTCTAATTTGTAGGCTCTTCTTCCCTGCTCGATTTTAAAGCTTTTGCAAGCAATGATCATATGAGAGCTTATTGATGCAGGTATGAGACTGTGATGCCAGGTTTTGACTGATCTCAATTAGGGTGTCCGTCATTTTGATCCTGAGAGTCAGGTGCTAGTTTGGAGGTACCAGTCTGGTCCCAGCCTCTCCGTACTGGAGCAGAAAAACCTATCTTTGGAGATGAGTCAGTGATGCAGGTAGGTCAGCCCACAGTCCTGTGAGTGCTTCTGGTGGCTGCTGCTCTCGTCACCAGCAGGGCTGTGGGGCAGCAAACTGGTGAGGCCCCATCTCTCACTGCTTCTGCTGCCATAGTGGCTCCACTGCGGCACGTTCTCTGTCCCTGCGGCACAGGAGGTGAGGGCAGCAGCAGGCTGTGGCAGGAGAGCCTTTGGGCTGTGCTGGCTGGCATACGGAGCTGGGTGGCAGCAGCCTGTGGGTCAGGACTGTAAATCCTTCTGTGTTCTAGTACTGCAGTGTTCAGCTGTTCTTATAGGTGGAAGTTTTAAGTGGGTATTTGTTTTAAAAGTAGGCTAGATCTAGGTACCTCAACAGATTATGTCCTTAGTGGGGTCCAGATTTTTTTCCTGCAGTTCCTAACATCATCTCTGTGTGATGTGATATCCCTTTCTGCTGGCTTTGTTTCTGCTTCAGGTACTACCTTTCAATGACTAACTTTGGTACCTGTCTATTTTTGAGGGCTTTCTAATCATCCTTATCAAGTCATCAGTGACCTTTTTTTCTCTTTTAAGATTCTCTGCATGACAGGCATTTCTTTGTGGGTTTTGCTTTGCTTGAACACTTAAACAGTTGCCACATTACAATAGTTACTAGTCCTTTAGTTGGTCTAAGAACTGCTTTCCTTTGCTGTATTTTTTATTCCTAATGTGAAGGCCAGAAATGTCATACATCCAGACTTGTTTGCAGTTTCACTTCAGAACTACACTATGGATCAGAAATGTTAAGGTGTCAGATGGATTAGAGACTTAAGGGAATTCATGTATTCCATAATCATGAGGTAGCACAGCTAAAAAATTACAGCTATGCTAAAGAGGCTGTATTGGTATTTTCTTCAGAAAGCTACTAGCATAACCTGAGCTGGTTGTCTATCTTGGAAATGCAAATCAAGCCCAACAGTTTACCTTTGTGAGATGATGTATGTTGTCACTTTGTGCACCAAAATGTGGTATTTAATTAAAAAAGGAATTTTAGAGGTCATACAGAAATTACTCTGATGGAACAAATGGCCCTGGTTTTCATAGTTCTGCATAGTAATCTAACATTACTGATTAGGTCTCATCACAATCATGTTTTAGTTTTTCCTATAACTAAATTGCATGTTTTCCCCTCTCCACCCCCAGATAAGTGGAATGTTGTTCACTAAATTAAGCATTCATTATACGGATTTTTCTGTTCAACGTGTAAACCATGTTCTCTCCAATTTGTAGATTCTTGTGGACACTGTTTGGGCTTTGTCCTACTTAACAGATGGTGGAAATGAACAGATACAAATGGTGATTGATTCGGGAGTTGTACCTTTTCTAGTTCCCCTTCTGAGTCATCAAGAGGTTAAAGTTCAAGTAAGTCTGATTCAGTTGTGTTTGAATAGTCCTTTGTATGCTGTTTGCTTAAAAAAATATGCCTGACAGTATTTATTAGTGGAGTTAGTGAGATGAACATTTATAGCTACATTTTGTGCAGGTAAAACTGGGGGAAAATGATACCTACACTGGAGAAAATATATTAAACAGAAAACTCAAGCGGAACAGTACTAACACAGTTTCAAGTAAAGTGACAAGTTAAACATTAACATCCATTATGTGATTACCAGGGGGTGCCTTCTTTTTGTAGTCCTAAAATATTTACATTTTCCAGAATTCAAGTAATATGCACTCTTTTTGGTGCTGCATACATGGTTCTGCATATTCTATCTGAATAACTCATGGAAATCAGTATTTTGGAACCTTTAGAGTATGGAAATATTTGCAAATGCTGAGTCCTTTTAGTAAAGTAAATTTGTAATTAGCTGTGAAAGGTTAACTGAGCTTACTTGATTAATTTTAAAGACAATATGAAACTAGAAGTTAGTTACTGTGTACTGGGTTTTTTATGAACCATCCACTGTAATATGGAGCTCTTCTGTATATCTGTGCATTTGACATGTTTGTTTAGTTTGTACTTTGGATGAGATTTAGCTGTCTTGAAATTTGTCAGAGTAGTTCACTTGGTGAAAGAAGTCTCTCCAGTATTCTGTCACTTGTAAAGCATTTACTGACCAATACATAAAGATGTAAAGTCCATTTCTGAAATCACCTGAGACTCAGTAGTTGTGAGGTTTTGAATGCCCCAGTGAGGAGCTGAATGGAGAAGAGAGCAGCCTCAGCAGACATAGAGCCTAGAAGCTGTTGTTGGAATTGTAACACAGATCAGGTACATGATGAATTAATCTTCTAAGGTTTTAATATTCTTTTAATTTGTAATCCTTGTGCTTTTTGAGTTGAGCTGCAGTGCATTTATTCTGTGGTGTACTGTGTCTTTTGATGAAACAGTATCCATTTTTCTGATGTAGCTCAGAAGATGAAGTGCTAAATTGTATTTTGGAAAGTGTTTTTATAAAGAGACATCTTAAAATGATCTTTGTTATAGCCTAAGTAACAGCAATGTCTTTAACATGCAATTTTTTTTCCTTCCCACTTTGGATATTCAGACAGCAGCACTGAGAGCAGTAGGCAACATAGTAACTGGTACTGATGAGCAGACACAAGTTGTTCTCAATTGTGATGTTTTGTCTTATTTCCCACATCTCCTGACGCATCCAAAAGAGAAGATAAACAAGGTATGATTTGCTTCTTCATTACTTAGTAATTTTTTAAAGAAATAAAACAGTAGCCTGTGGAATATTACAGAAGAATGTCCTACAGCTGTTATTTTCGGCATGTGAGCAATTTTGTATAAAGATGCAGCCTTTGAGGCTGGTGCTTAATTAGTACTGAAGCCAAACAGCCATAGTGAGTATCCATGCATTGGTGCTGATGCCTTTTGCTTTCTGGGAGGACTGAAGGATTTTGCTTTGGAGTGAGATACTTTTTCTTATCATTTGCAAAGTGAGTAACTGGCTAACTTCAGTTACAGTTTTTCATAATTTTAGTTGAGTCCAGTGAGTTGCATAAGACTGGTCCAGTTTTCCCACTCCACCTTTTCATAGTGAAGTTTGTTCACTTGGTCATCTTCACCTTCAAGGAAGGAGGGTGTATCACTGTCCTTTCCTGAAAATTGTCTCTGCATTTCATCTCCTTCCTTTTGGCAGAAATAACTTCACTGCTTGCAAGGATTGGGTGGAACAGGGAGAGTTTGATGACAGTGATCAGTGCCTCCTTTTCCAGAGCTGTATTTCGTGCTATCTGGCTTTTTTTAGTCATTGTGCCATCTTCCATTGCAAAGATGGTCTGGCTGAGGAGGAGACTTTTTTGTTTAGATTATGTGATTCCTCCATATAGTGTATCACTGAGGAGAAATCTGTTTCTTCAGGCCATGTCAGCTGTGGATATCTCTGAAGAAGTTATCTTTGATAGTCAAAGTGATGTGATTTATTTTTGCCTGCCCTCTTAACTCTCACAAAAGAATGATGAAGCGCTCTTTTGAATGCCAAGGAGTTACATTTGGAAAAAAGTCCAGAAATGCTTTGTGTTTTTGAAGGAATGTTTCAAGTCTATATTGTGAGAGGCAAATAGAAATAAAAGCAAGATACACAGCGCTAAAAAAGTGGGAACTCATGTTCTTTTCCTGCAGTGCTTCGTAATTGCCTGCTTGCCACAGCTTTTACTTAAGATTGGAGCCTTTTTAAGATGTTCTGGATTGTCATGATGAGTATCCCCCTTTGTAACTGGGAATTTATAACTGCCACGATAGGTGGTAGATATGTGGATGAACCTCTTGAAGGAATAATTGCTGAGCAAAGTCACAGGGCAGTGTCATGTGTGATACTTGAATGAGATTTGTGGACACCACTTCATGGTACACAAAGAAAATGGGAGTTGGAGTCTTTTTATCATAGCAGAAAGATGCTACTGAGCTGTCAGTTATAGGATTATGGGACAAGTCCTTTTTTTTATTATGCCTTACCAGTCCTATTTTCCTTGTAAAACTGAAAGTTTTTAAAGCCTACCTGTGACTCCAGCAGTGCAAAGTGGATATAAGGTTTACATCAGTATTACTCTTGATGTAGGGAGACACTCCTTGTGTGAGAGAGAACCTGGCCCTGTGAATCAATCATATGAATTTTACGTTGATTCCCTGTTGTCTTTCACGGTGCAATAAAAGTTTGTGTGCTAGAAGTGCTGCTGAGGAGGAGGCCTGTTTAGTGATTGCTCATGGTATGATTTTAGGTTTTGAGGTGCTCAGGTTTGGTTGAGTTATTTTTTTTCGTCTGTTGACTAGTTTTTAAAAGTGCTTTGCTTTTTTGCTTTATCCCATTGTAGGAAGCAGTCTGGTTCCTTTCCAATATCACAGCAGGAAACCAGCAACAAGTTCAGGCTGTAATAGATGCTGGGCTAATCCCCATGATCATACACCAGCTGGCTAAGGTCAGTCAAGCTATCAGCTATGCAAGTTGTCATCCTCTTTTTATAAATCTGACATGAGGAGTTTGTGGTTTTTAATAAGTTTGACCGATGTTTCCATGCTGATTTTAATGAGCTAATTATTTTATTTTTCAGGGGGACTTTGGGACACAAAAGGAAGCTGCTTGGGCAATTAGCAATTTGACAATAAGTGGGAGAAAAGATCAGGTATGTGCAGTGGGATTTCAGGCTGTCACTGAAATGTTGCACATGCAGCCATTTGTGTAAGAAGCACAATGTTGAAAGCTTTTTTTTGTTTGTTTTTTAATTATTTAGGTTGAATACCTTGTACAACAAAATGTAATCCCACCATTCTGCAATCTGCTCTCAGTAAAGGATTCTCAAGTGGTACAGGTGGTGCTGGATGGCCTAAAAAACATCCTGATAATGGCTGGTGATGAGGCTAGCACAATAGCTGAAATTATAGAAGAGTGTGGAGGTAAGAGCTTACTAGGCTTTTAAAGCATTTAATTGGCTGGATGTTATTCTGTCTGCCCCTTGCTGCTGTTGATGTTTACTGCAGTGTTATTTAACATGGGCTATTTGAGTAAAAAGGAGAGACTTTTTAATGAGAGACATTACTTTTTTGTTTGTTTATTTCAGTTTGGAGATGGCTGTGTAGAGGCAATTGTTGAAGGAGCTCTCGGTAGCTTAGGTATTTTTTAGGTTTCAATGAGAATTATAATTCTTTTCATTTGATAATTGCACATACTTTGTCCTGCAGTAAAACATACAGTTCTTGATCTAGTTCATTGCCTTGGAAGCAGTTTTTGGATCATAATTTCATTAAAGCCGGATGAGAAGTCTTTTCAGTATCACAGTCTAAGTTGTAACATATGCTAATTAATGTATTATAATAAAGAGATACTGAAGAACATAATGCACTGGAAGCTTTTCCCTTGTGTTATTCCATATCCAGTTTGAAAATGGGACTAATGTTTTAGCTGCTTTGTCATCTTACTGTTTTAAACTTACAGGCAACACACAAATGTAGCTGCTTCTTTTTGGGGATACATAGAAAGCACAACGACTAACCCAAAAGTTATGTAGTAGACAGAAGTTTTGAAAAATAAGAGTTTTGTCTAAACAAAGACAACAACTCCATTATCCATTGTTCATAAAATGGAATATTCCCTGGCATGTCAGGTTCACTGACTACTTCTCTTTCCTTTTAGAGACAGTGGTAGCTTCTGTGTAGATCATATTTTCAAATTGAGCTACATCTTTTCTAGTGTGTTTCAGTAGTAATGTTTAATCTTTTTTCTTATTTTTTTAAGTAGTCAGTAACTGGTTTAATCTTACAAAACTCTTCTCCATTTTCTTTTATTCAGGGTTAGAGAAAATTGAAGCCTTGCAACAGCACGAGAATGAAGACATTTATAAACTAGCATTTGAAATTATAGATCAATATTTCTCTGGTGATGATGTAAGTATGCTGAAGAGGGAAAAGTATATGCACTGTGCTCTTAGCTTAGTAAGTGCATTGTCACTGTTCTTCTCCTTCAGTGGTCACAAACATACATTATCTCCAAAATCAGTTTTCCTGGTCCTTGTTCAGTACAGTTTCCCTCAATTTAAAATCTTTGAAGAGTTTCTCAATACCAGGACTTTTTGTCAGCAAAATGAAGAGGACTACTCTAGTTTTGCCTAACAAATTGATCGATGCTCATGTGATTTTGTCAGATTGGCATATAAATACTTGTGATTAGAATCTAAACAGTTCTCTGGGTCGCTGTTTTATTTTCTCATACATCAATCCTTGAAAGGGGCAGCAGATCCTTACTTTCACATTTTGTATTTTAACTTGTATTTGCTCAGTCTGGATTCTGCAGTGAAAAGAGTCATCAAAACTATTAACACTCTCTGCAACTGTTTGATCTAGACCATCCAATATTTTGTAGCACCCAGATTAGGTATTTTGACCCTCTGGTTCTAGCTCCTCGTGCTACTGGCTGCCTGTGAGTTCCTGAGGCATGCTTCAACATGCAATTTGAAGACAAATGATCTTTTCTAGGCTGTGCAGGGTGTCTGTAGTTCTGCAGCCTAGCAGAACTATATTTTCAGTTCTTCTCTTAAATTGAACTCTCCAAATGCCCACTTTGACTTCAGGACTCAGTATATTCAATTCATGGGCCCATCATGTGATTGGGAAGTTAGTCACCAGAGGTTAAGATATGTGAAAAGTTCCCTATGCTTGTAGTGATTCTGTGAGCAGTGTATTAGAGTCTTCATAGAGACTCTAAAACTTCTGTGTCTTAACTGAAGAGTACAGTCAGGTTGATGTGGGTGGAAAAATATCCCTGTTGAGGTTAGTACTCCCTTTTATGCATTTACTTTTTACATTAACACAATTTAATCTCTGCCTGATGGGCTGAATATGCCTTCTTTACTTAAGAACAGGACTTACCTTTGGATTATTATATTGTTACTATGTTTTCTGGAGCTTCTGAAACTCAAAATTGTAGAAATTCCATAATTGCTCCAGAGGGACAAGAGATTGGTTATGGTAGCATGATTGGCCATGTTAAGGTGGACTCTCCAGGAGTGTTCTTGCCTTCTGTTACTTCAGATCTTCTGTATTCTCATGAGATGTTGCTGGCTGCTCGATGTCTCTTCTTGCTAATCCCATTTGTTCCTTTGCAGAGCCCTGTAAGGTGCACAGCCTGTACTTTAGGACCAGCACTAACAGCTTCCTGACTTAGTTTCTGTATTAAAGGCAGGTGAGCTTAGGTGGGGTTACTCTGTAGTATCCCTGCAGAAGGCAGAAGTGCTAGCTTGTCAAAACAGAAAGGTTTTGTGGAACATTCTGAAACCAGACCCGGTCTTCATGTGGGCAGGACTTGCAGACTTGCTGCCACGAAAGGCCTCAATCTCTTTCCCCCCGGTTTAGACAGCGTCACCCAAGTAAAGTAACGAGAGATTTTAGGCGAGTCACTCCTGATGTGTGCGCCACTGCAGGTCCAGGTCTGTTCAGACCCCCACACAAGGGCTCTTCTCTGCTTCAGAATGACACACGATCTCAGACAAGGCTCAGACAACAGTGCAGCTGGTGATTTGCAGGAGGATGGGTAGGATTTGAAGTTGTGCATTTTGTTGCTACTGATCATGTTATTCCTTGAGGCTCTAATACCTAAATTCTAACAGCTCTGAGGAAGCTGGGTGAAGTTGGCTGCTGATTCCTTTCACTATCCGTAGAGCAATGAAGTACTTCTGGTTTAAAACCAAATTCAGATTGTGCTTAGGACACCTATATAATACTGCTCTGAAATGAGTAGTTCTAATTCCCTCAAATTCTAATAGAAGATACTAGGATCTCTTATAAGCTTCATATAAGTATTTCTATGAGCTGCTGATAAAAATATATTTTCATGTTGAAAGAAGATGGGAGAAAGTACAAAACTAATTTTGGAATCCACAACTAGTGATTAGCCAACTCCAGAAGTACTAAAAATTGGCACCGAAAATTAAACTGCACAGCTGAAATAGCAACTGTTTTGACCAAACAGCAGCATGTCCCTAACCATTACAATTTTCTGTTTCCCTAATGGTATTAGAACAGTTGATGTGTTGTTCTTTTTAAACTTATTTGGGGAATTGAATTGGAAAAATGGATCTAATTTTACTGCAGTAATATTTTTAAAAAAAGAAGAAAACATGAACATTTGTGAATTTCTTCTCTGTGTACCAAATTATGCAGGAAATCAGCCTCTCATGTGTTTGTGCTGTTGTGTTTTGTAGATTGATGAAGACCCCAGTCTCATTCCTGAAGCCACTCAAGGAGGTACTTACAACTTCGACCCAACGGCCAACCTTCAAACAAAAGAATTTAATTTTTAAGTTCAGAAAAAGTGCAGCTTCTCTTGTCCCACACCAGTACGAAGCACCACCAGATGGCTACCAAGTGAAGAAACAAAAGGCTCCAAGACACACATGCCTCTTCGTTTTGATGCTTCTAAAGCAAGCCATGTATTGGTCACTTTGCAGTTGCCAAACATCACTATCACATGGACTGTAAATGCATATGCATGATCTCTTAAACTGTTTCAGAATTCTTTTTAACGGTCCCAACTACCTTTTTTTGCCTTTTTCCTGGTGCCACACGCTGACAACTGCAATCTGCAGTTTTGTTAAGAATATTCCGTAGTGGTGGCACATTGGCTTTCCACGGAAAAGTAGCTTCTTTGGAAAATGGTGCGCTGTGGATCAAGACACTTTGGTATGATGCATACATTTTGGAAGACTTTACAGGGGCCCAGTTTGCTCTGAGCCTCCATCATCGTCCTCCACAAACATATTTTCATAAACTTTATGTGGAAGAATAGATTCAAAAATGCAAGCCAAATGAATTTCATTGGTGAAACTGAAATAAAAGTAACTTATAAAAACACAACACTTGGCAATTGATTAAACACTTATGTTTAAAACAAACAAAAAAACTACTTCAGCTATCAGTAATTGATGTGTGTTCATTAACTGCCTCAGAAACCAGGGTTGGAGAATGAACTGTAGATTTGGACTGGTAAAGCTTTTGCCATTATACCTAATTTTTGAGAACAGCGAGCCCTATTTGACCACTCACTTCAGCCTGTGTGTTCCTGCTGTTTTGAAGTAATCAAATGCTGTGCATGGTATTTTACCTGAGCTACAACCTGTTATGGACTTGAACTTCTGTTTAAGCTGAAAGCAAGAGTCCCAGACTGTAGAAAAAAAATTCTGTCCAAAAAATGTATTAGTTAAAAAGAATCTTGCTTTCAACTTTCAGTAGTCAATATCTTCTGTTTTAAATTGATAATTGGATATGGTTGATTTATATTGGGTTTAAACTGTGGAGCTTTCATGTTTACTGTAATTTAGTCTTAAACTATTTTTTACTTAGTAACCAGTGCTTATGATGATGTGGTTGGCAACAAACCAGCAACTACTTAGAAGCGTCATAAAAGCTTCATTCTTGGAGTATTGGAAGAGTAATTCACAAGTTAGTCTCAAATCTTATTCATGTGATTAAAACCGTACAAACTGGTTGATGTGTGAGGCTGTATCGAAGCTGCCGTTACTCAGCGTAAACCTGATGTGCAGCGCACATTAAATAACTTTATATAAGGTATGTGAAGTCATTGCTTTTGGAAAATCGCCTGACCCAGTCGCTTTCAAAGGGATTTTGGTATTGCTGGGGCGAAGATGGGTAATTTTGAAATTCTGTAAGCTATCACACAAACTGGTTTTGTTGCTGTTGTTTACTGGGTGTAATTTCCCAATGCATTGATGTGAAGGGATAGAAAAATCTAAACTAATTTAGTTATTGGATGTGGGTTGTATTTACTGTGATGAAGATAAGGACAGATGCCATCAGAGCTTTGTGGATCAGCTGTTTTTCCACTGATGAACAACACATAGCAGGTGTGCATTCATTAAATATATATCTGCCAAGGTGGAGCCACTTTAAAGAGTGAGTTGTCTTGTATCTCAGCTGGATACAAGCGTATGTTTAAACTGCAAGATTTTTACTTGCTAGATAATCTGTTTTAATATAGTGGTTTGGCCTCTGATTATTTATAGGTTTTATAAATTTTAGAATCAATTTCTCTTTAAGGTGGCTCAGATTTTTCAACTCTTGTGCACATAAAATTGAGTTGAAGTTCATTGTGCCTTTTTTCTTTTCCCAGAAGTTGAGTTGAAGCTTCATATGGTAACTGCATCCTATTCACACACTATAGTCTAAAATCTTGAAACTGTGTGGTGTTCGCTAAAAAACTAAACAATAAAAAGTCAAAGTTAGGTAAGGTCACAAAGTTCTTGTGAAATTAAAGTTCCAGCAGATGTTACTGTGAACAAATATTTCCCCCCTTCTAATTCAGTCTAGTCTCCTGTACGCCATATAGACTGATGCATACCCAGTTCAGCCTACGCTCACTGTTACTCTGAAGATTACATGCAAATGGATACTGAAACAACAATTTTCCTTTACTGTAAAGATTCGATCCTTTTCTTGCACTCGATGCATTACAATAAAAGTGAACATCGGAGAACTGGGTAAGGCAGGACAAAGTGCTTGCTCAGTTCTTTCTGCTGTGACCTTATCAGCTTTTGATTGGGATTGCACCATTTCATAGTTAATAAAGGAAACAAAGTATATTGCTGCACTTTTACGTTTTCAGAACAGTGTTTAAAATTGCATTGTTTTTATTATTTTTTTAAACTATCAGTTAAAATAGACTAAAACGTTCTTTCAAAGAGGCATCTAAATGTGTTCCTAATTTTGTATATGGGCTTAGGTTTTGTAACCAATAAAAAGCTGCTATCAAATACTATAAAACATTCAAGAACTTATTTTGAAGGTTATGGAACTGCTTAGTCTTCATGGATTGACTTAGGGGTTTTTGTCTTTGACTAGATATTAGTTAGCAGAACTCCGCATCAAAGTTTGACGTATGTTACAAGTATGAATAAAGTAAGCTAATGCAGTCATCTCTGAAACTTTGGATACAGAGTTTTATACTTTGTATGGAGGTGTTTCCCAGGTGTGTACAGGGGGTGTAGTGAGTGGGCTGCAGCTGTTCCATGTAATTATTGAAATAGCAACTTCGGGTCAAAGGCTTGAAGGTGGACCAAGAGTCTCAAGGAACTTTCCACAGTTGTCTTCTACCTCCAGAAACGTCCTTTCAGGCTCCTGCTGTGAGGCTGATTGCTGATTCAGCATTAATTTAAGCTCAGGATGCTGCACAAGGGGGGCCCAGCTCCTGCCCAGTGTGGGTTGGGAGGGAGTGTGCACCAAAACTGGCTTTGGGCCAGACAGCCTTTCATGGCCAGTATCCCTCCCCCTGGCACAAGTGACCCCATTGGGGTGCTGCTTGGGAACAGCTTGGAACTGTCAGAGACTTGCATTGTTCAGCAGCCTCCTAATTAATACAGTCCTGCTTTAATTACAGGACAGCACCACTGGAAGGAGACCACTTGAACTGTTGGAAAGGTGCCTGTGACTGCAGCTGTGGCTTTGCCATCCTTACTCTCTGTCAGTTGGCTGAGCCACCTGGAGAAACCCCTCTCCCCATGGCTGGGAGATGGACATGAGCTTCCAGTGCTGCATTTAAATATTTACAAATGCTCCTCCATGGGAATATAAAGGACAAATACTTCATAAGATCCTAATTCCAGTTTCCAAAAGCTTTTTATCCCTTTGGTTCCTTCAGCTTTCAGTTGACAAACTGAACTGTTGGCTTTTTGCAACCTGTTAATCATCCTCTAGATCATACCTGGAGGACTTGAAAGACACTACAGTGGAATAAATAATACATTAAGACATGTCTAATTTGAAAAGAGTAAAGCCTCGATGATATCTGAATGTTCCCCATACTTGTAAAAGTACAGACAATTCCATTTTGTTTGCTTGATCTGCTAAACAGAGAAATGAGTAAGAAGAGCCACTGACAAGCAGATGTTTGGTTTGGTGTTTTTTTTTTTTTCATCTCAGTGGTCTCAGTGATAGTTGAGGCCCACTTTGTTTTTCTTCTCTAATACCCTGTAGATTCTGAATATCTTTCAAACTAGTCCTTTCCACCAACTGCAGCGTGTTGTGTTCCTTCTATTTTGTTGCAAAAAAAGTACTCCTTTTTATGGCATAATTATACTTCTATTCAAACATATGTAGGACAACAAATTATGCCAAGCCATTAGGAAGCCCTTTTCAGGAAGAAAAGGGAAAAAACCCAATCAGTAGAAAACTGGGCTCCAACAGGCAAAGCCTTGGGAGATTTTGCTGCAGGGGTTTGTTAGGATTGTCACTGTCACCTTGACAGCGTGAGCTGGAGCTGCCTGAGCTGCGCAGGATTGCTTAGGGCTGGGACATTACTTGAGGCTGCTCAGGAAAACTGCCTCGTGTCAAGACGCAGAGTTAGGAGCTAGAGCAGCTTTCTGCTTCCCTGCTCCTGGTTTGTGTGTGCATCATCCTTCCACAGAAATGGCAGTGGGCAGGTCTGCTCCGTGCTGCTGCTGCAGGCACACGAGCAACTTTGTGTTCAAATGCACTCATGATGCAGCTTTTGTGAGCAGCATCCCAGTTTGTAAAGGAGCGTGAGAGCTGATTTTTTTTCCAGCCTCAGTTGTAAGGTTTTAATGTTGGAGAGATCGCAATCTTGTGTATCACACCTAAGAATGTTAATAACGTGATTCTTTTGTTTTAAAAGGAAGGTTGGAGCCTTTAGGCTGCCCTCTCCTGCATCTATAGCAGTAGAATAGGTGAATGTCACCACACGACCTCAGGAAAAATGGCAAGTTCTGTGAAGGATTTAGATACCTCGCAGGGAGACTCTTCCCTGGACACAGTGGGGAGCTGCAGGAGGAAGTTGGTTGTCCATTTGCTCCATACATTAAATAGGCTCCAGGGACACACAAAGGTGTGGAACATGGATGAACTATCCTCTTTCCTAAGTAGGGTCCTGTGGAAAACTGGTGGTTGGACTTTTTTAATGTGCTGAAATGAAGTGTAAGGGAGCTCATGCCTGCATCTGCTATCTGCAGGCAGATCATCTTTAGTGGCTTTATTTGCTTGTTTCTAACCCTAATTCAGGGAGCCAGATGATTGCCCATACAAAATTGTTTGCACACGAAGAGAGAGGATGAAATTGAAATATTTTGCGCGTGGGCTTCAGCTAGTTCAATTCTAGGTTTGTGCAGAGAAATGCTTTAAGGGAAGCTGCAGCTCTTGCCCTGAGATTAGACCCATCACTGTTCCTGTCTGTTTGATGCAGTTTGCAGCTGGTTTCGCCTACATTTCATACTTTATTGTCCCAGTAGAGCTCCCTGAAATCTGAGTACTGCCTGCATAACATTGAAAATAAGGGATAAATTCCTTCTGTTTCTTGCCATGATAGCCCAGTAACTGTGAGAGTATTTATTTGACATTGGTAATCTAGGAGTAGTTTGTCTGGTCTTAGGTTTTGTCATGTTAAGCAGCAGATGAATCTCAGAAGGTGATAGGGGTAGAGGGAGCATTTGGACTTGTCAAATTCTCATGTTTAAGTCAGATATGTAGAAAATTTCAAAAAATGTTTTGCTTTGTCAAAAGAAAAGTGCTATTTCACTTGTTTCAGATCTCTCAGTCACTTCCAGATCTCTCAGCCTTTACCGGTTTAGAAAAAAAATTTTTTTTTTTTAAGAGGCTAACCCCCCCACCTTTTTATAATGTGTGTTTGTTTCAACTGCTGCTAAAATGTTGTATCTCTTACATGGAAAAATTTTTGTCCAAAGGGCTCATTTGTGATCACAGGGAGCTGGATGTGCTAGATACTTGGCAATAATACTTCCAGCTCTGTAATCTCAGTCTCAGATTCTCAAATTTCAGGGCTCTGTGCTGAAATATTTAACCCTTTGGTGAGAAAAGGGCCCAGTCCAAAGGGAATAATTAACAAGGTGGCACCGTGCTCCTGCAGCAGCAGTATGTTCCATTTCTCCCTGCTATCAAACTGCTGGGGTTTTAAATGCAACCTCATTGTCAGCAGCACAGAGCCAAGTGTTTGTACTGAGCTTTGCATGGCTATCAGTGTCCAGGGAGGTGTTTTTATTGAACTCAACCAGAGGTCTCTTCTTGAAATATTAAAAACTGATGGAAAGGGAAGAAATCACTTCTTGTAAAGGTCACAGTTTTCTCTGTATTTGATATTTTAGTCAACATCTAAACTCTTGAATTTTTCCAGGAGTTTTACTCACCTCAGTTACGTATTAGTTTCAATTTAAAAGGAGAAAGATTTGGCCCAGACCTGATGGGAAAGATGGGAAAGAAAATTGGCAAATGTGAGTCCTGCATGTTTAGAAGTGGAACTTTTCTGAGGTCCATGATTTTTCTTGATGTAATCTGGGGGCTGCTTCTCATGCTTCAAGTTGCAGGAATACAACAAGTATTCCTTCGTTTGCTCTTACCCCTGTGCCAGTCACCTACTCAAAGAGAAGCACTGCAAGCACTAAAGTGCTAACACTGAGGACTTGGGGGCTCTCTTCTCCCTGCTTGGAAATCATCAGACAACAGGCTGCTGAACTGCATCCATGTTCCTTGCAACTAAGATGGTGCAAGAGCTAAGAGTGGTGGCAAAGAAGCAAAAGCTCCTTGCTGGGTGGGTGTCAGTGCCAGCTGCAGGCTCCGTGCCTGGGGACTGATTTCCCAAGTCAGGCTGTCCCCATCCATTACACCAGAGAAAGTTGGTGCGCACATAATTTGCTCCTTACTCAGTGTGTAGTTGCTCAGGGTTATAAAGATGGCTGGAACAGAATAACTGGCTTGAGGCTGCCTAGTTTTTGGTTTGCAGCTGAAATTTCCTGCACTATCCCTGTTTTTTAGGAGTTGGGTGTTTGTTTTGGTGGGGGTTTTTGTTTGTTTGTTTGGGGTTTTTTAACAGCTGTATTATTTATATTGCTATTCTATCATGGGTATAACATGCAGTCTCAAAACTCACAGCAGGCATGTCATCAAAAGCTCTTTCCTGGGGCACATTACCTTGCCAAGAACATGGCAGGAAGATCCATTAAGTTCCAGCACCAAAGAGACTGAAGTAATTCAGTGAGGATGCATCTCCTGTGAGGAAGATGGCAGAGGCTGTGAGGTGCTCCTGCGTGGCCGTGGTCTGGGCAGTCAAGGGGCTGCGCTTCCACAGGCTGCTGATCCATGTGACAGGCAAAAGCAAGGCAAGCCAGGGCCAGCCCTGAGGGCACAGGAAAGCACAGCCTGTGGCATTTTTAGCCTCTCTCTCTCTGGTCGAGGCCCTCATCTTTCCCAGAGAATTAATTCTCTAAGGATCTGTTTTCCAGCAATTTTCCTGCCTCCAGCAGCACATAAGCTGCCATGCAGTGGTGGAGGCGGCCAATGGGGCCTTCAGCTCTGCTGGGGAGGCTACAACAAGGTCATTTGTTACCTCTGCTGACGGTGCTGGGGGAACAGATAGCAATTTGGGTCTTTTTGTGATGTGGAAGAAAGGTAGGGTGCAGAAAAGAAAAACAAAAATACTGAATCTGATTTTTTTATTTAAGATAGAGTGGCATCTCATTGAAGTAAATCACAAGTGTTTGTTACTGGGGAGGAAATATAGCAGAATAAAGATCTCCCCAAGGGAGAAATCCTGGGGGAACCAAGGGGTCAAATCAGCACCTTCCTCCCAGGCTAAGGTGCCTTTACCACCTGAAGGCCTGGGGTTGCCAGCAGCCATCTCCAGCAGGACATCTCCCCCAGCCTCCCAGTCGTTCCCAGGCACTCTTTGCAGAGCTGCTTTTTCTCGGAAGCATGGAGGACATTATACCCATTCTTCCCAGGGCAGCTCTGGAGACTCAAGATTATTTTCCCATGTTTGTACCCCAAAACCTGCTCTTCCCGGCTGAGCTTCCCTTGCTTTGCTAGTGATGGGTCTGCCCCATCATGCAGAAATGGAGCATCCTCAGGAATGGTCTGTCATGTTTTGCCTCCGTGTTGGCCTTCCCCAAGGAACAGAGAGAAACTACTTCTCCATCCTTGTGCAAGCTCCACCCTGAGGCACACTGTGCAGACACCTTACAGCTGGTGCAGTGCTCCAGCCCGGTACTGACCCAAACCTCATGTCTCTGAAAATAGTGCCTTGTGTTCAAGGGTGGACTTTTAGCACTGGTCTTCATTTACACCATTATTAAACAAAAGGACTACTGTTGAGTGTTGTCAAAAGCCAGAAAATCATGAGGTGTAAATTTTATGTCTTTATGAGCAGAAGAGACTCTCCCCTGATCCTCCAGGAAATGAGGGTCCCACCTCTCAGCTGGTATTGTTCTTCCCTGGGAATCCCCCAGTTTAGTCTTTCCAAAGTCATTTCCCACCATTATCAAACCGCACATGGCCCATGTGACTTTGTTGTCTCTCTATAGAAACCAGTGGCTTTGTAACCCCACCTCTGTTTGGTTTGAAAGCAAATATTTCTCCTGTGCCCAAGGCAAAGCGTTGCTGTAGAGCCCTGATCAGCAAGCAAGGGGGGGCTTTTTGTGCAAGTGGTTGGGGCCTGTTGGGAAAAAACCCTCATTGCCACATCCAAATGTGTTAAGCCAGCACAGGCCAAAAAAAACCTAATAAAAATGTGAGGTGTAAGGGAGAATTAAAGAACAGTTTGTCAGCTCTAGGAGCTCCAAGGAGATTGTTTCTCACGGCAATTAGCAGACAAGACATTGATGGTGCTGGTCTGGTTTAAAAGACTAAAACCTTGGAGGGGAGAAGTGTCCAGGTGGGGTTGGAGTGGGGGTTTGTGCTTCTGGTCTGACCACAGAGAGGCAGGTGGAGCACAGGCAGAAGGGGACACACATGTCAGGTCTGGGTCATAGCAGTTGGTTAAATTATCTTTTTCTTTTCTCTTCTGGCAGGAATTTTATGTAAGTCATACTGTGTGAAATATGAGATGTGGGGATGATGCCCTCCTGGCCATGGATGCATCGCTGGATTCCTAACCCAAATCCCAGCCTTCACCTGGCATTTTCGACAATATCCAGATGGCAGGCCCAGGGCATTGACTCAAGGAAATGCATCATGAAAAAAATCAAGTGTGGGAAAGCTTAGATGAAGGCCAGTTAATTAACCCTTTGAAGCCCGTGATGTATTGAACAGTTTGTCATTTGTTTTAATCACTATTGCGTGATTGGCTTTTAATACCATTTGGCACCAGTTTTGATTTTTTTAAGAGGTGACGTCACACATGGTTTTGCTCCTCATTTTTTGTTGGTGAATTACCTGTGGGGAATCTTTATAGGTGGTATTTCAGAGTTTCTTTAAGAGGAAGAAATTACTTTACAGCTGTTAGGTGTATTAAGCAAAAATTAAAACCTTTCACTGCATTATACAGCCTGTCTCCTAACAAAAAAGGGGTGATTGGAATTTTTTTTTTTTTCATATTGTATTTGAAAAGAAAGTTCTTCTTAGCTTTTAAAAAAATTCTTACTGACCTTTCTTCCCCTGAGCATTTTCCAGATCTCTGGCTGCTGCCCAAACACTCTTCTCCCGGTGTTACATCCGGTCACAGATCCCTCTCATGCACCCTGTGCCTGCCTGTTCCCGCTTTAAATACTTTTGGCCCCCGTCCATGCCTTCACCCTGCAGCCCTGGGATCTCATAGTTCCCCTCTGATCTCAGGCCCTTCAGCAATACTGAAAACCATCAGGGAAGCTCCACCAGAAACTGCAAGACAAATGGCACGTAGCTCCATCTGAAAATAAAGCAACAATGCCAACAGCAGAAGTCAGCTACTGTGCAAGTAGAAACTGTTTTGTGTCCTGGACTGGCTGAAAAATGGAAGTTGTGAAGAGAGCAGGGGAAAGGTGAGTCACCCTTCCTGTGCTGGTGAAGAGGAAAAGATGAATTGTTGGTCCTTGTTTTAATGTTGGTTGGTTGGGGTTTTCTTCCCCAGTTTTCTGCTTTCCTGCTCTCTGCAGGTGGATAGAAAATTTCTTGACAAGAATTTAAAAATAAATCTGTGCTGGGTTCATCCTCAGGAAGCTGCTTTAGAAACCAGTCCCACAGAAAAGTTAGTAAATCAGTAAGGAATAAGCTATGTCCTTTCGTAAACAGTGTGAAAGAGCAATGAGGTGTCTTGGTGTCCTTGAAAAAACAGCAAGACAAGGTGGCCACTCCCACTGCAGCGATCCCTGCAGAACAGAGATGGGAGACCCAGGGGCTGGAATTGCTAATAGGCCTGGGCAGGGAGGCTGCTGTGGCAGCTCCAAGCAAGGGTAGATAATTACCTGTATGGCTCACCTCACTGGAGGGGTGGCTGGGAAGATTAATGCACAACTATGGATTCTGGTTATGTCACTGTAAAGGTTAATACACACCAGAGGGCATCCAGAAGAGTTTCTTGAGCAACCGGAGTGGGCTCTGGGACAAATAACTTGAAGGAGGCTTCAAATTTGTGGGGAACCTGAAACAAAGTTCTAAGGATTTTTTCTTTCACCTGATATTCAGAGAGAAGCTGTGTTATTTTAGAAAACAGAGCTGAGACTGTGACATTTGTCACATGTCCAGGAAGATGGAAACTAAGTTTGAGGGTGCTCTCCTGGCTGAAATCCATAAGGAGAGATGTTTTAGGGATTAATATCACTCCCTGTGGCAGGGCCTCTCCTGCAGAATTGCCAGGAAAGAGGTAACAAACTTCCCTCCTGAGAGCTGGCTGCTTCCTGCAGACTGCCATGCTGCTCCCTTTGAACCAGGCAGGAGTTTTGACACCGGAGCATTTTAGTGCTGTTGGGGGAACATCCTGCAAGCCTTTGATTAGAGCAGTGCAGTGCTCATTAGACTGACTTGCTTTTATCAGCTGTCCAACATGGGAGAAAAGAGAAATCATTAGAAGTAAACTCTCTGTTGTTATTTCAAATATTATGACCCATCATTGTTTTGACAGTCTCTGAACAATGGCATAAATGGGCTGAGTAATGTGACCAAGTGTCCAGAAAAGCCTTATTCCAAAAAACAAGGATGGTAAATCACATGATGCCCCATGAGATGGGGTGTTTTGCCAAATTGCTGCTTCAGGGGAAGTGAGAACAATTTCAGTAACTGGAATGTTGCTTCATCAGTTTCAGACATTCAGGATTCCCATCACCCTTTATTCCCTGCCTCCCACCTTGCTGTTTTCATTTTTAATGTCTACCAAAGGCTGGTGGTTACCTCTATTTGCTGCCAGTGGAGCCTACATTTTATCTTTTTAAAGTGCTTAAAAAACACTCAGAGGAAAATGGGAAAGCTTCAGTGCCTCTTTTAACTACCAGCAGCCAATCCTGTAGGGTCAAATGTAGGCATCAAGGAGTAAGACATCACCACAACAGCCTTTCAGTCTCTGTTCAATTTACCTTAATGCACAATTCTGTTTTGTGCCATATGAGACACAAGACCAAAACACCAGCAAACTCAACAAGGACAGGCTTTTTTGGCATGACAATGCAGCATGGAGCCTTTTATGTTGTTCCTCTAGAACTTGTGTCCAAAATGGCCACGAGGTGTTCTGGAGCCTTGTGTGCTAGAGGCAAAAAATGACCACCTGCAACAAGCTGGAGGTAGATAAACCAGCTTATGTCACTTGCAAAGATTTGAATACATTATTTTGTCCTCCTCACCATGCACACAGGTCATGTAATTTATTATATGATTCAGTGCTGTTTAAATACATAAATACATAAAATCATAACTGTGATTGCTTAGGCCACATTGACACTGCAGCACTGTTTTATAGCACGTAGTAGTTCTACATTAATGCAGCTTAAACAGTTGGGAAGGATTCTTTAATGGAGACTTTCCTATAAATGGCTGATTCTGTTTCTTCGTGACTGTTTGAGCTCTCTATTCCAGCTGCTTCCTTCTATGAAGTGTGGCTAATAACAGCAACAGTAACAGCTGGACAATTAATTCTTTAACAACTGTAAAATGCTCTGGTGTGAACAGAAGAAGATTTTGCCATGTATTTCTCCTCAGTATTTCTAGGCTGAGTATGCTGTTCCTTGAAAGCAGCTGATTTCTGAATAGAAACATAAATGGAAAATAGAAATAAAAATGTTGTAACCTATCTCTCCCCTTCCCCCATTCATTCCATAATGAAGCAGGGACTACTATGAAATATTTTATTTTTTAACTCTGGTTAACAGTCTCTTGGATACAGGGAGCCCCCCAGGCACAAATTTTATAGGTCTTTCCAACCGTAGGTTGAGCAGGATTGGACAAAGCCCATCACTGCCACATGGGACCTCGTCCTTCTGTGAGTTGCCAGGGGTGTTTTCATTTGCTCTGGACACAGCTGAGTGTGGAGAGACCTTTGGTCACCAGCCTGCCTGTGCCTGTATGTGCCCATGGTTACCAACCAATCCATGTGGGGTGGCGCCATGCAGTTTCAAAAGTCTGAGAGCATTTTTTCTTGGCTGTTCAAGCCACCATGAGGATATTTAGAGGATGACTGGCCATGGAGATGTATTTCCAAACATCTTAAAAGCCCAGTCTGATTTCTTTATATTTAAAGAAATATATTTTTAATAATATAAATTCTTATTATTTAAACATAATCGAAGGAAAATGAGGAACCATTTTCATGAAATAATTCTTTGATAAAAATGACGACTGGAGAAAGAACTATTAGAAGAAATGCATAAATTAATACACACATATCTTCAAACTGCATTACACCGTCAAATCCCAGCTTGCTTCCATGGCTTGAAGATTATTACACCTGTAGATGCCACACTAAAACCAAATAGCTGCTTGGCCATTTGAACTCCTGAGCTTATGCTGCTCCCATTCAGCCATTCCTTTCAGTGCCTTCCTGCGTTCCCAGCCAAGGAACATGTGATTCATGCTGAGAGAGAAGCAGCATGGGGCACATCCAAGCTTCCCCCGTGTGGGGATCACCCCATCTGGATAGATGCATCTGGACTGGGAGCAGCAGAATGAAGAAAACTCCTGTCCCTTGTACACGTCTCCGTTACAATTCATAAGTGTTAAAAAGCATCCTTGCTGAACCTCTGGACACACAAGTGCAGTGGATGAGTGGTGCAGCCAGAGAAGAAAGTCCAAGAGATGTGGCCAAAACTGCTCCACGATGGGAGTTCTGCTCAGAGATCCTCCTGGTGGGTTTTGGCGGTGAGGAGCTGGGTGTTTCACAGCAGCTCTGCTCCTTGTTAGGGGGTGCCTGGAGGCTGGAATCCTCTGTGACAAACCTGCTGGCAGCCCTGAGTGGGAAGGGTCCATGTGGGGCTCAGGTTTTCTCCGGAGCTTGCCTCCTCTCTGCCAGCCCCGTGACGGGCTGCTCCTGGGATAGGGAGCTCTGCTCTGAGCCGCGCAGCAGAATTCCCAGGATGGCCAGGACTTCTTGCAGGCTCTGGCCAGTGTGGGCGCTGCACCCCCGCAGCATCCAGCGGTGCCTTGCCAGCGCCCCCAGCCGCAGCATCTCCCCCAGCTCGGCGGGAGCCAGCGCTCCCGGCACGTCCTGCTTGTTGGCCAGCAGGAGCACAGGGACGCCAGCCATGCCGGGGTGGCTCAGGGCCTCCTCCAGGGCTGCCATCGCTTCGGCCAGCCGGGCCATGTCTGTGCTGTCAAGCACGAAGATGAGGGTGTTGATGTCCTCCAGGTAGTTAGGCCAGCTGGCGCGCAGGCTGTCTTGTCCGCCAACATCCCAGAGGGTGAAGGATATGCCACAGGGTGTTTTCAGAGACTCCACGTTGAATCCCACCGTGGGACACGTCTCCACAGCCTGGCCGCACTTCAGTTTGTACAGAAGGGTGGACTTGCCAGCAAAGTCGAGCCCCAGCATGATAACTCGAGCATCTCTTTTCCGCCAGCCTTTGGAAATCAGCTTTCCCATCAAGATACTGCCGCAGCTGGGGGTGGGGGGAAATGCAGCCAAAAAAACCAAGCAAGCTATTTCCTCGATGATGTCAGTCATCAACAGAGTGCTCAGTCCTGCCTCTCCGGGAGAGCACCTTAGGTTTGCTGAAGAAAGACGCGGGCAGCCGGCTTTTGCTTCTCTCTGTAGCTCAAATGAGGTTTGCAGCAGAGCCAGGGAGGGATGTTCAAAACTGCAGTTTCTACACCCCAGCTCCGCTGCCGCTCACTTCTTTTCATTCGGGACCCGAAGTGATTGGTGCAAAAGAGAGCTAACATTTTGCAGGAAGAGGTGGAGAGACTGTGGAGCAAGTTTCCTCCTCACCACATACATAAATAAATGAGCTTCTGTTCATTGGCTTGTCTAGAAGAAATCCACGCCCGGCAGGACAGGACAAGGAGGAACCCGGGTTTCAGACCAGGGTTACTCTGGGAATTTGCTGAATCACAGCTCAAGGGTGGGGATTTAAAGCCTCCTGAGCAACAAGACAAAAATTTTCCTGGCAGTGTTACGTTAAAAAGTACAAAACAAATCACTGTATCATCAGCTTTTATTACCTTTTGTGCAAATGGTAACAACAGCAATTTTTTAAAATGTACACAAGCATGGTTTTTTGTCTCACTGAAATAACAATGAGTCAAAATGCCATTCCTGGGGCAAAAAAATCCATAAAATTCTTTACATTAAAGTATTTACGACATTTTAACTTTTTTAAGTGAAGCAAGGTCAATCCTCTTTGGCTGAGGGTGCACAAAAATCCCCTAAAAGAACAGAAAACTGCTTAACAGGGCAGCACCCCTTGCACTTCACATGCCAGAGGCAAAAATGTGCTGCTGCAACAACTCCCAGACCCGCTTGTGCAAGAGCAGCTGATGACAGCCAGCAGAATCCCAGCAAAGCCAGTATTGATTTCCCTTCCTTATTGGTAGGGTTTTGCTCCTAAGAGGCTGCTCAGGGGTGTGCAGAGCTCACAGCAGTAAGGCAGAGCTGCTCTCTAGCCACCTTCATTTGAGAAAGAAATGGGATTCACCCCTGCTTCCCTGGGACCACAGGGGAATTTTTAATGCATCTGTGGGAGATGCAGCTTTCCTCAGCAATAATCTCCACATTACAGCTCCACGTCACAAGCACTGCTGGGGATGAAGTTCAGTACAGCACATGGAAGGGATTGTCTGGTCAGTTGGTCACTGAGAGGCACATTTCTTCCTCTGGGGGCAAGATACTTCAGTTTTCCATCTTTTACAGAAAGGAAGATGCAGGAGAAAAAAAAAAAAAGAACACAAGGAGTCCAGCCCACTTGGGCTGCATGGGATTGCAAGGGGTGCAAAACAGAGCACATTTTGCAAGACACCTCTGTGATAAATGTCTCTCCCACTGTTAACCCGCAGAGCTGGTTGGCACCAAGACCCTCCACAAGGTTTATCCAGTTTGTGGATGTGTAAGACAGGTTTTAATAATCATGGAATACCAAGTTGGAAGGACCTCGAGGATCATCTGGTCCAACCAACCTTTCAAGGCAAAAGCACAGTCTAAAAGAAGCTCACCACCCTGTTCAGCCAAATCTTAAGTGTCCCCAGGTGCTGGGAAACACACCACTACCTGGAGAGATTATTCCAATGGCTGATTGCTCTCATTGTGAAAAGTTATCCTCTTGTGCACAGTCAGAATCTCCCCAGGAGTAAATTGTACCCATTTTTTCTCATTCTTTCTGTAGACTCCTTGTAAAAAGGGATTCTCTATCTTCTTTGGAACCACCCTTTAAATATTGGAACACAGTGATAAGGACTTTCATGAGCCTTTTTTTCTCAAGATTCAACAATAAAATTGTGCAGCATATGTTCACATGCAATCTGTTCTAAAACCAGTCTGTAAGTGCAAAATTGGGAGAAAGCTCTCTAGATGTGGATAAAAAATGAGAACTGTAATGTGCAGTGGATTCTGGCCCTTCAGGGCACTGCTTGCATACCCTGAAGTGTGTGTTGCCAGCTGAGAGTTTTCCTTTTGTCCATGTTCTTCACTTTTTAAAGTATATCCTTGATCTGCTTGTTCACCATTTTGGAATAACCTGCCTTCCCATATTTCATTGTCCTTCAAGATCAGTGTAGTTGGTATTCTTAGACATAACAGTGGGTCAAGTGAATTGTCCTTGATCTTTTCATGTTTGTCCTGCCTTTGATGTGGCTCATCTTCTCTGGCAGCGGTGACACACATCTGTTTAATCTGACCAGACATTCATAGTATCATAATTTCTTTCAAGTAAATTAAAATATAGATGCAGGAAGCAGGGAAGGAGACTCTACCATTCAGTGAATAATTAAGCATTTGAAATATGATGTGAAGGAGTCTTTAACTGCATCACTCCCTCACATGCTACAGAAGAAAGCTGCTTCTAAAAGAAAAAGAAAGGAGAAGGGAAAGGGAAAGGGAAAGGGGAAGAAATAAAGCCAGAATAAAGGATGCAACTAAGCACAGTTTTACTGATGATTCCCTTCAGGTTTTCTAAGGGCAAATAGAGGAAACACTATGTTCTTTTTCTTTTTTTACTTGCTTATACCTTATGTATTGAACCCCAACCTATTTTCTTTCTTCCTGACAATTATTCCAAATACAGAGCCTGTGCCTACAGAGCCTGTTCCACCCACAGCTATGTTACAAAAGCATAATATTTCCAATAAATAATATATAGGAGCAATTACAAGTATGTTTAAGATAGAATGAAAGAAAAGAAAGTAAAAGCAGACAAGATGAGCTCTGAGTGCATCTACTGCTGGAACAGAAAGGCCGGGTACTAAATAATTCATACACTGTGTTCAGAGACAAGGACAGCCCCTATTCAAGCTGTGTCTTCTGTGGTCAGAATAAATGTTCTTGTCTTGTGTTTCATGTCCCCGAATTCTCAGGAGCAATGCTAGTTCCATTTATAGTTTCATAGAATTTCAATTTATTTGTTTGCTGTTTTTTAGGCATGCATTTCTCTGCTTCCTAGATATTCACCCCCAAAAAAGCAATAATCAGTACTAGTAATATAGGAGAGAATCCCCCCTCCTTCCCATGCCCCAAATATTCCAATTACAGGGATTTTGTCCTGATCACTATATTAACTCACATTTGTTCCAACCTCTGCCACCTCTTTGGAAGGCAGCTCCAGGGAGACAACTCTTCACAGAGCCAGGAATAACAGGTGTAGTTCTGGTCCTTACTGTGAGTGCTCATCCAAATGACATCTGCTTGGAATGACAATTACATCTCAGCCCAGCGAAGGCAGAGTGTGTCTCCCCATCCAGACCTGCTTGTGTCCCTGAGGAAGGCCAGCAAAGACACCATGCACTCAGCCCTGCCCATATTTCCTGCAGGATCTCCTCACTATATCCTAGGTGGAAGGACCACCCATGGAGAGCAGCTTCAGAGCAGCAGCTGGTGAGAAAGCCTGCTGGGAGCTGAAGAGGCCCTGGCCACAGGTGGATGTCTTGACCTGGACAGCCCACCTGTCTACTGCTGGCACTCACCTTGAAGGGGACTTCTCTGTGTTTGGCCTGTGAGAGTTCCTTGTGGACCTGCTGGGATCACTGGACTTGACCTAGGCAGGGCCCCAGGCTAAAGCCACAACAAAGCCAAATGTGATGGTTCAGGCTTAGACAAGTTTGGCCTTTTTCTTTTCTGCATCCTGCTGCATTCCTCTTGTTCTGCCCTCGATTTCTGGTGTGCCTGCAGGAAACTCACTCCTGCTAACAGACTCATGCCAGTTCACTCGGCAAGTGCCCAGGAAGCTGCCTGTTCCATCAGGGTCACTGGGTAGCTGTGAGAGCTGGCAGCTGAAGGCAAGCTGCTTCCTCCCAAGACAAATTCCCAGAGGCTTGAAACATGGCTTAGCATAGTCTGAAAGTTACACAAGACAGCCACAGGCTACGACATGCCCTAGAAAAGCCTGCCTGCAGTGATGTCTCTTGACAAGATATGATCTTAAAGTTGCACCAACACCCTAAAGTTCAGAACGGCAAGACTCACACAACAATTCACAGCAGATGTTAAGCACTTGTCCTTCGGGTGCCCATCAAGCACTCTGAGAGGTGTTGGTACCTCCAGGGCATTCCTGGTGGAGTTGGAAATAGGACATTGTTCTCAGCTCATCCTGTGATCTTTGTTTTCCCCTTATTTCCTGGGACAAATATTTGGTGAAGGAAAATTTTTGTTTTTTGGTAGCATAACTGGCAGCAGATAGGCTATCAGCTTTGTGCTTTCCAAAGTTAACTCTTTCCAGTAGGGAATGACTCTAGCTGGAAAGCACAAAAACTCATCTGCTACACCCTCACTGATGCCATGTCACAGCTCCCAAGAGAGGAAGCTTGGTCCTTGATTCTTCTCAATCCCCATGTGTCTGGCCTGCTGGGACCCATGCCTGTGTTGGAGGATGGCAGCCACTAGGACACAAACATGCCCATGGGTGTGAGATCCTGCTCAACACAGATGCCTGATGGCAAGGGCTGGTGGTGGCATGCCCCAAGCCTGCCTTCTCCCTGGCTGGGGACAGTGGGACAGGTCCTGACCGTCAGACCCTGCCATAACACCCTGCACTGCACCCTGACAACAAGATGAATGTGGAGAAATATGGCACAGAGAAAAGACTTTTCTCTCATGTTCTCATCCTTTAGCAGGCAGGTGCTTCAACAGTAGGATGACATGGAAAGGAGAATTATTTGCTTTGCTTTGATTTCTGTTTGAATTATTGTGTCTTTTGTATATGACTGTAGAATATTTTTCACAAATATTATTACTCTAGTCTCTGAATTTATAATCTCCAAAGTTAGTTCTTTAGAATTTTATCAGGATGCAAGTCCTCTCTCTAGACATAATTACTCAAGTGCTACCCAAACTGTTCTAGTTTTTCCCATATAAACTGGCAGTGCTTTGTATTCTTCTATGTCACTGAAACTCTCATTCCTGATCCTTCTTCATAATGTCTTAAATTTGCAGGTCTTTAACTCCTTGACCCCTAATATCTTAGCTTTGTCTCCTCAGGACAACTTAAAACTAAGTTTCTTTGGCATCCTGACCTATCCTGACACCATCATTCCCTTTCTTGATACTATTCATTAACTCTTCTTCTTACAGTTGGTCTCTATCCCAGCTTAGGTGATACACTCATCTAGGCCACATACTGCACACAAGCCATTTTCACCTTAGAAACTAATAAAAATACAGATCTGACTATCGTGAGAGGCCTTAAGCTCAATTCTTCACCATTATTAATGTTTCTAGTTGAAGAAAAGAAAAAAGGAGCAAAAAATGTGTATGCTTACAAAAACATCAGTGTGCCAAAAAACACGGCTCCTGTATCCTAGTGTTTGCTTCTCCATCTGTTGAATGTAAAAGCCATGAAGCAAAGACTGGCTTTTGGGGACTTTTTTCAGTATTCCTTAGGTTTCTATTGAGAGGAAGTCCTAAAGAGACTATCTAATGATACTTAACCCTAGTCCCTACCTGCACTAAATATAATATAGGTAACATCTTATCTGTTACTTCTATGGGAAGTAAAAGTTATACTTTGAAGGTATACTGATGAAATTCATCTCTCCAGATTAGTCTGGAGGAAATCCTGCTTTGCAATACACAAACCTACCTCCCTTTAAGGTGGCCTACCCTTGTTCCAGCTCCAGAGGGAGAAAATGGGATTAAAATGACAGTGCCAGCATGGACTTGAAAATGTACTTTGTGCAACTTGACAGGCTCCAGAGCAACAGCGGAGTCTCACTCTCAGTGCTCCTCAGATTCAGGAGGTTTGGATGCAAAGTTTTGTCTTATTGTTTGTTTTTAATATTTGTCTTACCTTGCCTGTTTAGGTCATTTTATACCAATAAACAAAATTTGCTGAAAAGATATTGGAAATTAACAACAAGAATAAAAGCTACAAAGTGTTCTTTACTACATTTCTGCTTGGTAAAATGGAAGAAAGTGATGAAAACCCGTGAAATTTCAGAAGCTGCATTTTATCTGTCTGGCCACAGAGTGTCAATGTTTTCCCACACATTCCTCAGTGGAGAGACTACTTCCAGCAGAATCAAATCCTGCCAAACAGCAGATGTCAGAGTTCCTGCTTTGATTTAGGGGGACGCCCTCAACACCCTTTTGCAGCTGGATCACTTTGAAACAGGTTTTTCTGAACAGCAGCTGTAGGTTTGTTTTGTGTGCCACAGCAAGCTGATGGTGACCACTGGAGAACAGAACTGGAGTGAGATGTCAGCTCCATGCAGGTCACATTTGCCTCCAGATTTTCACATCAGGCTTAGCTGGCATCATATCCTAGGACTCCACAGTTTGAGTGAAAACAATTAACCTACTGATGGAAAAAAATAATGCTTAATGAGGAGAAAAACAGGAAACACTTTGAAGAACTTTTCTCCTTTAATATCCTTTAATAGGTCACTGACAGTTGCCGACTCTTCACTGTTTGTGGTCACTTACAGAGCTGCAGATATAGAACAAGCTTTTAAATCCACAAATAAAAAAGATCATAAATTCCTTGAGTTTATCTATGACTATGGACACCTTTGTGATCTCCAGGTCTGACAGCATATCATTAGGAATGAAATTACAGAATCAGGTTGTGCTAGGGTTTGGGGTACAATTCCGTGCCAAGGTATTCTCCATTTTGAATTTCTAGTGTCCCCACTTTGGTCACTTGAGGAAAGCCCTTCACAGCCACCTGCTACTGCTATCGAGAGATGTAAAGTGAGTCTGTTGGTGTAAGAGAGGGATCAGCACCTGAGCTTACCCACCAAGGCCAGCAACACACATTATGTGTGTGGTGTCTTGGGCAACAATTCCTTTTGTTCTACAAAACTTGTCTCTGAATAGCATTGCTTTGCCTGGTTGGCCTATTTAACGATTTTGTAACATTTCCAGTCGGTCATAACCTTTCCAAATCGGATATCAGGTTTCATAATCCTTTTCCTCCTAGAAAAAGAAATGTTAGAAGAAGGTTGCTTTTTGTTATTGTTAGCTTTTACAAAAAGCCACATTGAGAGAAAAAGGACTGAAACTAGTTATTTGCAAGATAATAAAATTATTTCTGCTTCACACAGAGCAGTTTTGTAGCTGTTTCAGCTACTCATAAAGCTCAGACACAATATAAACTGCCTGCAGCAACTACTGTTTAAGGACTTATTGCATGATAAAATTAATGTGAAAACTGACTAGTGTCAGAAAATCCCCCTTGTCTCGGAGCTTGTGTTCTGGTGCTTGTTAAAACAACAGAGTTTCTGCATTGGTAACTAAGCAGGGCTGTCCCGCAGAACTAAAATCACATTTTTGTTTACGCAGCTCCACCTTTGCACCACTTCCCAGCAATGTCAGGAAAGGCAGCTGCTCCTGACAGACAACTCCTTTGCAAAGCCACAAACACAAGCTGAAAACAAATGTTGTGTATGTTCCTTTTCTGGCTCTTTTGGGCCTCCCATGGAGGCACTGATGACACTTTTCCGTGTATCTTATTTATGCCTTTTCTTTCTTTTGCTCCAGAATTCCCACAATGTATTCAGCAGTACTTTCCTGATGCCGGCAGCGCAGTAAGCAGCAACTTGGCAGGAAAATTCTCTTTTTACCCTGGACCAACCACCGTGCTTTCTTTGCCTCATGTTCCAGAGCAGAATTTCTTCAGCATCACTGATTGCCTCTCAGAGCAACCCATCCACACTTGAACCCTGGGTTACTGAAACTGATTTTTCTTTTCATTTTTTTAATTACAATTTTTTCTTTGAATTTAGCTTTTTATTAAATTGACCACCCTCAAAAAGAGATTGATACTTCCAGTGGGCTTGACCTTACTGCTTTATGTTTCAGATCTATCAGATCCCCACTCCCTGCTGCCTTCTAACCCACTGTTAGGAAAAAAAAAAGTACATTTTGAGAAAGGAGGAAGCCATTTCCTGGTAACAACTCTGTGTTAACAAAAAGCTTCTCTTGGGAAGGCCGGTTTCCAATCTTCCCTTTCCTGGATCCTCCCCATCTGATCTGCAGGTGTTGAATCGCAACAGTAAAGGGACAAGTCTGTGCCAATGCTAAGGTCTAGCAGGGGTTTATAGGCTGCCTAAATACCTTTGAATGAAGAGAAGTCGCTGAGTGACTGTGTCAGAAGACCCTTAGCCCTGTCTCTGGGATCCAACGGGACGCAGACCTTACCGGCACCAGCCTGCAGCAGAACCAGCAGCGATCCTGCCACAGCCGGGCTCTGCTCCCCCTCCCCAGGGCAGGGAGCCTGGGCTGAGCCGCCTCTCTGTGCCCTCGGCTCCGCGCTGAGGATGCGGGGGCAGACAGGTGCCATCAGCTCAGGAAGGGCACTGAGGGGCTGGAGTGGATCCAGAGAAGGGCAACGGAGCTGGGGAAGGTTTGGAGCGAAATCTTATGAAGAGCGTCTGAGGGAGTTTAGGGTTGAGGGGATTGTTCAGCCTGGAGAAAAAGGGGCTCGGGGGGAACCGCATCGCTCTCTCCAGCTCCCTGAAAGGAGGGTGGAGCCAGGTGGGGACCGGCCTCTTCTCCCAGGTCATTCAGTGGCAGGACAGCAGGACAAAGCCTCAAGCTGTGCCAAGGAATTTCTTCACAGAAAGAGTGACCGGGCACTGAACTGGGCTGCCCAGGGAGCTGGCGGAGTCACCATCCCTGCAGGTGCGTAAGGAAACGCTGGACGTGGCCCTGAGTGCCACGGTGGTGTTCGGCCAAAAGGCTGGATTCCGGATGATGCCGGGGTCATTGCCAGCCCCCCTGTCCCCGTCACGCCGCGCTCCGCCCCGCGCCGGGGTTGGGGGGGGGAATAGCGGAGAACGGGACGCGTCACGCGCCCGGCACACCCGCGGCGCCCAATAGGGAGCGAGGAGCCGCCCACGTGACGGAGCGCGCGCGAACGGTCAAGAGGGAGGGGGGGCTTCCCCCCACTCCCGCCTCTCCCTCTGGCGAGTCACGTGATGCGGCGCCGCTCTGCCCCCCCCGCTCCCCACCCTCCCTGGTCACGTGCGCGAGCCCCGGCGGCGCGCGCGGCCGCTGCGTCAGCGCGCACGGCCCAGGCCACGCCCCCCTGCGGCAAGACACGCCCCCTCTGCGCGTCCACCCTCTGATTGGCCACGCCCATTGATAGGCCACGCCCCCTGGCGCCCGCACGCTGTGCCCACGCCCATTTCCCCAGCAGACCACGCCCCTGCTGGTAACAGGCCACGCCCCCTGCGCCGCTTCCGGCCGTTCGAGCGCCGCGGCGGGAGCGGCGCCTCAGGGAGCGCCTGAGGGAGCGCCGGGGCCGCGGCGGGGCTGGGGGGGAGCAGCGACTGCGGGGCACGAGCTGGAGGGGACCGGGGGGCTGCGGGAGCCTGAGGGGGCTGCGGGATCCCAGGGAGTCTGGCGGCTGAGAACTGGAACTGCCGGGGCTGCAGGAACCGCGTCTGATGCTGCGGGGCTGAGGGAGCCGGGGCGAGGTGTCGGAGGGGTTCAGATGCGGCCGGAGGAGCCCAGCGGTGGCTGGGGAAACCCGGGAGGGCTGATGGGGCCCGAGGGGAGCTTGAGGAACGAGGGCTGGGAGAGCCCCAGGGGTTGGAAGAGCCATGGGGGGCTTGGGGGAGCCCGGGGGAGCACTTCGCTGGGGTGCACTGAACTCAGGGTTGCTCTGGGGTAGCAGGATAAATAATAATAAATATGTCACTTCCCCCAGCGGTCCCTGGCAGCAGGCAATTTGAACTCAGTAAAACCCAGTTACATGAAGAGCAAGGAGGAGACAGAGGAAAATAACCCATCCGGCTTTTTTTTTCCTTAAAGCATTACCGATGATATGCATAACGGAAACATGCAGAAGCCTTTATTGCTTTGCCTTTAAACTTGCTGCTGGTATTTGAGCCCAGAATATTTTTCTCTCTGTTGTGCTGGAATATTCCAGCCATTTGCAGCTTCCAGGCAGGATGCTCACACACTGCCCCTGGGTTTGCTATTCCATCCTCTCTTCTGAGACTTGCACAAACTGCTGCCCTGTGACCCGTTTCCCTTCTGACAACATGAAAGATGCCACAGGCCTTTTTAATACAGGAAGGATTAAATTAATACAGGCTTCCACAGTTACTCATTGCTTTCAACATCCCAGACTGCAATAGATTGATTCAGTCACGCAGCATGCAAGTATTTATCATCTTTGGAGAAGCAGGCACTGCAAAGGCCTTTCAGGAGAGATGTGGGCTGAAAATGGATGGTTGGCATTATTAGATTGTTGTGCTGGGAAATACAGGGTGAAGTGGAGATGTTTTAGAGTTTTCAGTGGTTGTTCAGTGCTTAAGAATAGAGATAATAAATAAAGGTTTTCACAGGAGTGATGCTGTAAGGGTGGTGGGAGCCAAATACAGCTCTTAGGTTATGAAGCACTCACAGCTGTGCAGAAAAGAGAACTTGGTAGTAGAATAAAGCCCTTTATTCCACCTGCGGAAAGGAGTATCTCAGACGTATCCTTGATGTATTGTCAGGTGAAAGAAAATCAGCATTGATCCAACCTCCTGCACCATTTTTTTTATTTTTTCCTCCAGGATTCTCCTGAGCTGGCCCAATTTTTGTTTTCTATTACTGTCATTAACTCGACGAGTCTCATCCTCTTCCCTGCTTTGTGCCACCCTGGTGACATGAGCAGAACCAGCTGCAGGCAAAAAACTTCTGTGAGTTCTGTTTTCTGTCAGAGCAGAGTTCCCAGCCCTCAGCTAACACCTGCGTGGTGCATCCAGCTGTAGGGATGCTCCCAAACCAGCCCTGGGCGCTGGGAACAGCTGTCAGTTTGTCAGGATTTGGGGATTCTCCTGGGGAATCCTGTGAGCTGGATCCTGCCGGGGCAGTAATTAACCATTGACACTCAGCGCGGTGCTGCCTCGGAATAGCTCAGCTCAAGTTGCTGCTGACAGAGCTCCAAGCGACCCTGGGCTGCCTGCTGCTCCCCGGGGCTGCCTGCCAGGCAGATCTGCCTTCTGTGACCTTCAAAAGGAGCCTTGGGCCCCAGGGCGCTCCTGAAGGGCGGAATCGCTGCCGGGCGGGCTGGTGGTGACTCTGTAATCCCCCAGGAAATCGGGGCTGGGTTCTGATGGTGTGGGTGGGCCTGTGGATCTGCGAGGACTAAATCATCCTGTGCTGTGGCAAACTGCTTTTCCTGCCTCTCGATTGCCGGGTGGTTGACGATTCTGTGGCTCTGGAGGGGGGATGCCAGTGACATCCTGCCTGGAGTTCAGTGGGAATTCAAGGGCTGTCCCAGAGGTCAGCCCCGTGAGAAGGAGCTGGCTTTGCTCAGATATTTCCAAACATCCTGCTCAGGCAGATGTGTCCAGTATGTCACACCCTTCACCTGTGAAACAAGGAAAGCAGACTGTTCCTGCTCTGTCTGCCCTCAGATGGGGCTCGTGGTTGGCTTCTTTACTTGTGAAATTGCTTGTTATTCATATTTCAAATTTTCACCTGTCACAAACTATTCCAGACAAATGCTTTGGAGGTGAGGTTAAACAGCTCTCCAAGCCTGAAACAGATTTCCCAAAATCTCTTGCTTTAAAGCAGCAGGAAGGAGCAGTCTCTGTCAAATGATAACAGCCTAATGCCAGAAGGCAAAACCTTGCCTCCTTACTCTGTTGACAGCACCTGGAGCTGTTCAGCCACAGGCTTCCTTTGCTCTCAAAGGTGCCTGATTAGATCCTGCCTGGTTTGGGCTCTGCTGGCTGTTCACCTCTTGCTTTGGCAGGAGATGGTGCTCCAGATGTGCGCGTGTCATCTGGCTCCGGCCCACAGCTGGGTAGCAAGGCAGCTTCTAGGAATTCACATTTAAAACGTTTCAGAAATGAAATTGTGTTTCAGGCCTCAGGCACACACTGACATGAGGCCAGGCCCCTGAGTGGATAAAGTGCTCTCCACCCAAGATCAAAAATAAAAGGGGAACAGAAAGGCTTGAAGCAGAAAAAAACAAGGCTCATCTTTTTAGAAGTGTGGCAGTACTAGAAACATGTTCAGGACTACAAATCCAAGCTCCACACAGGTTGCTGGGGATGAACCCAGCCCCTCTGCTGAATGGGGGGCATGTTCTGTGAGCTGGATTTGTAAGGGATCCCCTGGCTGGGAAGCTGCCCAGCCTTCCTTCCTCCCCACCTGGACAGGTACAGCCTGAGAGCCAGGAACAAGGGTGCTGTTGCCAGCAGGGATAGCAGCTGTGTGAGCCACTCCTTCATGTTCCCAATCTGTCTCTGGGAACCTGTGGAATCCCTTTGGATCTGCCAGGTACACTCACACATTCTCCTCAAAGCCTACAACAATAAAATGTTAGTTACTGATTTGTTGAGCTGAGAAGTCTCCAATCCCCTTCAATGCCATGTGCTTATGATTTAATTCCTCTATTTCCTTCAAGACAAGCCCAAAGGCAAGCTTACAAACAGTAAAAAATGCTCATGTCAGCTTCATTCCCTTTCAATGCTTTCATCTCATTCCCCAGGGAAAGGACTCCTGGTGCCCAGGCCTGTTCTGCCTCTTCACAGAGAGAATTTCACCCCAAATTTGTTACCCCTTAAGCACAAGAGTTAAATAATCCCAAGCCAATGGGAAATTCCACATGCTGGCCCCTTTGAAAGGATCCTTGGCATTTGAGGGAGTAGCTATTGCCAACACTTCCCTAAGGAATGGGAGCTGCAGGACCTGCAGTGGGAATCTTCTGCCATGACAACAGAGCAAACCCTTCTCGAGCAGGCTGCCCCCATCACCAGAGAGCTGCAAAAAAAGGCAAGAGTGAGACATGAAGCCAGGACAGCTGAGTGAAGGAGAGATTAGCAGTGAAATTTGCTCTGGGACTTGCAAAGCTATAAAGTGCAGCAGGTTGGAGTTTTGCTTTTCCGTTTGGGAGCTGTGGAAGTCTGAGGAGGATGCTCTGGAATGAAGAAGGAAGGTCTGGTGATTACCAGATCTGTCATCTGGCTCATCAAACCGTTGCATATTATAAGAAATACAAGAAATATAGTTAAACAAATAGATGTGAACCACGGATAGAGATCCCCCACTAAATGCCACTGTCATCCTTCTCTGGATGAGAACACTGGATGTTGGTGTTTCTCCCTGCAGCCTTGAGGGCTGAGTTTGGGATGTCAGCTTGCTGGTGCTGCTGCTCCTCAGACTCAGAGTTCTTCCCTCAGACACAGTCACAAGCAGCAGCCTGGGGCTGCAGAAAACATCCACACATCTGTCACCTCTCCAGAAATCTGGAAAAGGAGTTCTGCTGTCCCCAGGTGTTGAGCATTGACCTAAGAAAGAGGTGGCAAAGGAGACAGGAACAACAAGGCCTGAGGTGGCTTTTCTGTCCTCAGCCTTCAAGGTTGTGGCTGCAATCTTGTGGTTCTTTCAGTCCCTTTAAGCTAAAGACTGACTGTACCTTTGAACCTGAGAAAGAACAGACAATCCTGTGCCCCTCATGCACAGGAAGGTGATGTGAGGACTGTTCTTTGGGATGCATATCCTGGATCATAAACCTGGCTCTGCCAGAAATCAAATTCCAGACGCACAGACTGTGATCCACAGCAGAAGAAACAGCACAGGTTCCTTTTTCGAGCACTTCCACACACCTCACCTCAGCTATAAAATAGGAGAGGGGCTCACAAAATGAAGGATTCTCTGTGCTTTTGGGATTTAGGAAAATGCTGGTGGCTGAGAGACGTTTGTGTGCCTAAAGCTCCAGGACTACCAGGCTGTCACAGCTCTTCTCAGGCATGAGAGCAGCTTTCCAGCCTCAAAAAGTGGAGAAGGCTCAGCAGAGTGCCCAGGAAGGGCATGCAGCCTCTCAAAAACTTCCAAATTCCAGACAATCATGGAGCCATCCCGGGAAGCTGCCACCAGCAGCTGGCAATCAGGACCAATCTGTGACAGGCAGAAAGGAGGGAGAGGCTGCTCTTGCTGCCAAAGACAGAAAAGCGACATTTTTTGAGCTTGTTTATGTGCTGTGCTTCCCCAGCTGGAACCCCTGGTCCTGTCTGAACCCCGTGGTCTGTGCCAGGAGCAAGATTAGGTTCCTGCAGACATATCTAGGTCAGTGTGTGCTGTTGTTGTCCTGACGACAAAATGACCCACTTTCCCCTCATTTGTGGAAGCAGTTGCCAATGGGGCCGTGGCATGGCCAAGCACAAAGGCACAGGACCTTCCTCCTGCCTTTGTCTCCAAGCTGGGTTCCTACAGAAACAGGGGTTCTCTCCTCCTTGCTCTGTTCATTGTGTTCCTTGCATCTTATTCATAACAGATGGATAATTAGAAATATTGTTGGGCTGTGTCTGCCACAGGAATGATCCTACCTTTGAGGATAGGTAGGATCCTACACACAGCCCTGTGTAGGGCTCCACCTGGAGAAATCCACACAGTGGGATGAGCACGGGGTAGGGACAGACCCTGCACCAGCTCAGGCACTGCTGGCACAGCTGCCCCATGAGCTCCAGGTAGGAAGGCACCAAAGGAAGAACATTCTTTGTGGATTATCCTCATCCCTGAGAGGGCAGAGACAGAAAAGCCTTTTAGAGCATGGCTCTGGTGAGAGCAGCCATAGCTGTATTTCTGTGATGTACAATGTGGAATGAGCTGAGCTGGCCTGATCTGGTAATACAGGGATGGCTCCAGTGTAAAACCTGGGAAATGCAATGGTGTGGATTTTTCCCTGAGGAAGGAGTGGGTATTGCAAGGAGAAGACAGGAGCAGCACTCTGTGCCCTGTCCTCTAATTTGCTTTAAAGCTGCAAGGGAATCCAGAAGGCTGACAGTGCATGAATCTTTGTATGAATCCCAGAACAGATAAATTAGTCACTGGTTTTAATTCCTCATTGAAGTACTTTTACTTGGAAAGGAAAAATCTGGTTCTTTCCCAAGGCCAACCCTTATGTCCTACTGTTGTCCCTGAGATGGCTGCTACCTTCAGGGCTGTGTGTACAGGGGGCTGCAGGTCCAGCACACATGGCAAAGTCATCAGCAACACTCTCCATTCCAGAGGCAGTTATTTTACAGCAGATCCAGTTCATCTTCCTGCGGGGAGAAATGCTATTAGAGCAGAGAGCATCAGCCCTGAGAATGCACTGTTATCCTGAAAAGACTGAGGTAGAAAAATGCTGTTTTGGGGAAGGAAGGGATGGAAGGATGAACAGCCACTTGCAGGGGAACTGGGACTGCTTTGCTGGGGATGTGGAGGGCTCCCATTGTCACGGTTCCTTTTATAACGTTTTAAACACTCTGTAGTTTGGGGTTTTTCTAAATTTAGTAGATTTTTAAATATGCTTTCTTCCTGGTGTTTGGAGTATCTAGATAATTTCTTTCAGCTGCTAAAGGAGTGTGGTGATAATTCTGGGATAACAGTTTGTAGAGTTAGCTCATGTCTCTTTTCCAAGCTTCCTTCTCACAGCCCAGCAGAAAGGGTGTGATCCTTACCTGTGGCCGTAGGCACAGAGCAAAACCTCTGTACTCCCCTTCTCCTCACCCAGCACATCCCTCTTTAGCTCTTCAATTCCTCCAGCATGAAGAAAATGAAGTGGCAATTTTCTCAACTTCCTCATGTTTGGGACAGTGTCAGAGAACCAGAGGGGCTGAGGGGTGAGTTGGGAGCAACCAGAGCAGTGGCTTTGAGATGTGGTGTGTGGATTATCTGTTTGTTTTCACAACCTCAGTGCCAGACACCCAGCTCCTGGTGCAGAGACACCACTTCCAGGGCTTTCATTGTTTTCCTGTTGGCAGGAAATGTTTTTCCTGATAAATTTCTCTTGCAGCAACCTAAGGCAGGCTGCCTTTCTGCAGAGGAATAATAAATTACTTCCTCCCTTGCTGCAGTAGCATTTTACATGTGTGAAGAGTGAATGACAGAGTCTGTAAAACTTCTTAAGATCTCCATGGTTGTGGATAATGGTTTAAAGAATATATCTATAAATATCTGTGTATCTATATCTATATATATCTTGATCATTGGAAACACTGAATAGAGTTAGTTACTATTATTTCCATTGTCTTTTGATTTCAGACCCTGTGCAGCAGCCTGGAGAACACAGAGGTCTGGTCCAGAGCTTACAGGTATGGAAATACCTGCTGATGTTCTTTACCTTTCTGTCAGCATTCAGGGTCCTGCTAATGAGAGAAACATGAGAGATTTCTTCATTCCCCAGCTCCAGGTCCCCATGGGGGAAATGCCTGTTTGATTTGGTCTTGTTTTGATAGATAATGATCCTGCACCACTTCAACAACTTGCCTGGGAAGAAGCTCCATGTCTGACAGCCCATTTCTGCAAGCAAAGTGGGAAATAGGAAAGGAAATCATTTATCCCCCTCCTGGCTGTTTAGACTGACACCCACAGAGGGAGGGTGAGGGGTTTTCTGGCTGGCCTGAACAAGTCACCAAACATCCTGCTAGCTCATGTGCCCACATGGCAGTGCCAGCTGAGAGCTTACACCCTGGATAAGCCATGGAGATAATTTCCTTCTCCAAGTAATCCCAGAACATCTCCTTCAAGGCTCTGGTTTAGCTAGGCTGCCAGGCATGAGGGGAATGATACCCTTGCTAAATATATGTAAGAACACATTCACAGGCTTAAAGAACTGAGAGCTTTGGCTGTGTTTAGACAGATTGCCTATGAACAGCAGGAAATACAGGCTGTTCCACCAGATCCAGCAGCACTCACCATGAGGGAGCAAAACAACCATGTGAGCCACAAGGATGGTGCTGTGGGACCTCTCCAGTCTCCCACACAGACAGTGCACTGCATCCTGGGCTGTGCCAGCTCTGAAGGGGAGCTGGCAGATGCCATTTCTGGCCTCCTGGAAGCCCAGCTGGAAGAGCAAGGCTTGTTCCCCAGAGGGAAGCTCTGATGGAAATGGGCCCTTCAAGCTGGGCTTATCTCTTTTCTGTCTGACGCCAAGGGCAGCTCCAGCATCTCCCCACCTGCTTCACAGGACAAGGGTCCTACTTCAAAGTGTGCCCCAGCCTCAGACACAGTGAGGGGGCTGTTCAGAGTGTCAGGCTCTGCTGTGGGGATGGAAATGGTGATGTGGGCCAGTGGAATCTGTGGCCCCATCACCAGGCAGCAAACTCTCCATGGAGTCCAGGAGCAGCAGCAGGGTCTGTGTGCCACAGTGGGAGACTGAGGAGGAATTTGCTGAGGATCACTGCAAGCCTGGCTGGTCTGGAGTGGAGGTGGTGGCAAATCAAATGCTAAAGAGATTTGTGAACATATGTTCCTCAGCAGGCTGTGAAAGGCAGAACTGAGCTGGGATGTCCCCAGCAATAGTCACAACAATGTCTTGCCCTACAGCAGTTTGCACCTGTTCAGATAATTTGCATACTCCACAGCCTGGTGGCCCATAAAGGATGAGGATTGTGTGGGATTTATAATTGTTCTGCCTAATACACTGGAAAATGTTGCCCAATAAATTCTGTCTCCCACAGGAAAACCTGTAGTTCCTCAGGACCAGAGCTGTGTGGTGACCCAGCTCCTGCAGGAGCTGCCCTGGCTCCTCACTGATCTGTCCTTGGCATTGGAGATTCCCTAAAACCTGGTGATTTGTGACAGCAGTGAACTGCTCACAAAGTGGTTTCAGGTATTCATAATTGTCCTTGTGCTGAGGGTTGCTGGAGTCTTTACTGCAGGATGCAGTCTGTACTGGGAGGTGCTGGGGACAGTGGCTTGTAATTCTTGCTTTAAGGTTGCTGAGCAGCTGTTCTGCTTCACTGTCTGAACCAACCTCTTTTTCCAGCAGCTCCTTTGTCTACTTTGCCTCTTGGAATCCTCAGGTGTCCACAGTGGTTGCTCAGACCTTGCAACAGGTCAAGGACAAGGGCCAGTGTTCATGCACTACTGCAGTTGTTGGGAATGATGTAAGTTGCTTAAATTAATTGTAAGTAGTGCCCACTTTTAGCTTTTTTTCTTTTCAAAGTTTCTTCACCAGGCCCTTCTTGTTACTTTGATCACTAAAATCACCAAAATCTCAAATTGCTAAAACTAACACTGACCAGCTTCAATAAACAGAGCCAAAGGCTGTGGAAGCTTGGACATCTGGGATCTTAAATTTATGGCCCTTCAAGGACTTCAGAGTAACCAGAAGATACAGAGGAGATTAAGGCCTGGAAAGCTGGAAAGCTCTCCCCATGTGAGAAAGAGATAATAAAAGAACTAAAGAATGTGGGCCAAATTAACATGAAGAGTGAGAAATCAATAACCAGTAGAGGATAGAATACTAATTAACAAAGAGAATTACTTGGAACTAATGAACATTGATTTCTTTGTTTGCTAAAAATAAGTGACAACGTTTTGTATCAGGGTCTATGTGAAGGTTGGAGCTTTGTCAGCCACACACACAAACTCTGGACAGGAATGAAGTAATTCCTGACTCACTGACACTAAAAAGGCAAGGCTAGGGGGGTTTATTTATCCCAAGGATTTGGGTAACACAACTGGGATGGAGTCTGGATGCTGCCTGTGCACCTGGGGTTGCTAGAGAGGCTCAGAAAACTTCCTGGTATTTCCAGCACCCTTGTGGTTTTCCTGCTGGATGGGAAGAGAGCCCAACCTGCTCCTGCCCAAGGACAAATGCATTTCCAGAGGTGAAAGTGAGGCAGTGGAAGCAGAATTGCTTGGGGGGCTCTGGCCAGTGGTGTGAGATGACTCTGGGATGAAGAGGAGGGAACAGGGATGAGCCTGGGAATTTTGGTTGGAACTGGAGGCTGGGCCAGGGAAGGGTGAGATCCTGGGAAGGGCCAGCATCCACTGTCCACGGAGCTGAAAGCACAAAGCGAGCTCAAGGAGCAAACCCAGAGCGTGACCTTTGTCAGGGGACAGGGAGCGCTGGAACCTGGGCGTGTGGCTGTGCTGGGAGCTGCAGGCACTCCCTGAGGAGCCGTGTGAGGAGCACACTGCCCCAGTGCCCCCGGGGGTGTCACCCGCACGTGTGACACGGCTCTGCGGGCTGCCAGGGCAGAGCTCAGCCCCGCAGAGCTCAGGCTGCAGCAATGCTGGCTCTGCTCTCATCCCTGTCCCTCTGCTGCTGATCTCTGGTGGAAGTGACTCAAGAGAAATCAGACAAACTTGCACAAATACTTAACGGGTTATTTATTTACTTGTGCCTTCAGTTATACCCCCTGAGACTTTGTTTGTTGTCTTGGTTCAGCAAAACTTTCTCCCTTTCTGAAGCGAAAACAACCCGAGGAAGCCACCTGGCACTTCTGCAGGTGCCCGAGCCTCCCCTGCTGCAAGGCTTTAAAGCTCTGGGGGTGGATTTCTCTTCAGGGCTGTCACCAAAGTGCTCCAAGGACACTGAGCTGAGCTGGGGAGCTCTCAGGGCTTAGGAGGAGTGAGCAGAGGATTTTAGACAGAAGCAGGGAGCTGGTGCCAGCCTGCAGAGTGACACCCTGCTCTGTCCCTGCTGGTTGCTATGGCATTTTCATTTCTGCTTCTTTGCAAGGGGGATTTGTGATTTTTTCCCTAGTTACTGAGCAAACCCCAGCAGCATGGAGGACTAGTCACTACTAATGCAAAAACAGTGAGATGAGAAAAATTAAATTTAATTTTTAGACAAATCTGAACATCAGCAGTAGAGAATCACAGGATGGCTTGGTTGGAAGGGACCTTGAAGATCATCCCACTCCAACCCCCTCTCATGGGCAAGGACATGCAGCTCTGATTGCCAGAACTGTGCAAGAGACACTGAGATATTCAAAATCTCTTGCTAAGGATTTCTCCTGTGAAAAACCTGGGGATTTTGGGCCATGGATGACCCAGTAAACAACTTGGGCTTTCAGGACAAGGAACCTCATGACTGCAGGTTATTTGCTGCACTATTTCAAGCCTATATTCTGCCACAGAATGTTTCAATAACCTCTTTTATGCTAGAAATTCTGTGCAAATTAGTGTAATTAGGATTAAATTACCCCTGAAGTATAGCCAGTGGAATTTATACATGGCACTTTTTTCCCAGTTGAATACAGAAATGAAAGGATGTTATAAACCCTCATGCCCCAGTGTTTGAAGGTGATAAGCCACCTAAATCAAGCCATCTCAGCCTTGAAATCCAGACAACTCAATCATACAAATACACTTTATTCAAAAGTTCTAGGAAATTGGTACAGCAGTATTTGACTTCCGAGGAGATGGAAAATCTATGAGCATTTTGGGAATATTTTTTGATCCATCACAGGCATTTTGATGACCTTTGGACAGGGCAGAAAAGAGAGAAGTGATTTACCTCTAATACTGGACCTCTGCCTCTGGATACATCTTCTCCAGGAGGGAATCTCTCTCCACAGCCAGGTCTGCAAGGAAGGATTTGAGCAGAACCCCTCAAGTCAGAAATGTGAATCACAGAATCATTAAATGGGATCCTAAAATATCCTGAGTGGGAAGGGACCCACAGGGATCTGCACAAGCACCCCAACAATCCCACCCTGTGCCTGGGAGGGTCGCAGGGGGCAGCCTGGTGCTGGATGGAAGCAGCCCTTTGGAGAAGGGCTGGAGGGACAGGACACAGGGAATGGCTCCCAGTGCCAGAGGGCAGGGCTGGATGGGAGATTGGGCAGGAATTGTT
>VZUI01049995.1:0-19071 GCA_013401135.1 Cettia cetti
TTTTTTCTTTTTTCTTTTTTCTTTTTTTTTTTTTTTTGCGGTTGGCATATTCCTTATTGGACTGATAAAAATATTACTAAAAGTGAAGAAAGATTTCTCTTCCATAATCACCTTAAAGTCATCCAAATTTGAAAAAAAAAAAAAAAAGATTAAATATCATTTAATATCCTCTTCCTGAATGTTAAGATGTTTAGATAGAAGTATTTTTACATCACTGGCAATGAAATAATGTACAGAAAATTGATTTTAAATAGTTCATGGGCAAATCAAGTCCTCCCTGTTCTGAATATAGTGGTTTGTTATTTTCTCTGGCAGATTAATTGCTTTTGTATACCCATAAAAAGGGTCATAATGCTGGAGGAAAGGAGCATGTGTGATTTCTCTATAAGGTATTCTTTAATAGGAAAACGAGAATTATGTGTGTTGACAGATTTCTGTGCATTCTGTCTTGTAGCATATGGTGGTGCTGATAAGAACTTGTAATAGTCTGTCTAAAGACCTCGCATCTTTGCAGTGCAGTGCTAAGTGCCTGACATCCTATGCTCATTTTGAACTTCAGTAGGAAGGAAAGTGAAATATAATATTGGAGATTGCATGATGGAATTCATGACACTCAATATCTTTTCCTGGACAAGACTGATAGGGTAAAAAAACCCCACCATGACAAATCACTTCAGTTACTTTTGCAAAGTCTCTTCTGTTGTGCCAAAATAAAATGTCTTGATTTAAGCAGAGAGAATTGATTTACACATGAAGTAAAATTATTTATGATAATGTTTTCTTAGATATCTTTCATTTAGGTACTACAATTTTCCTGGTATCTCTGCTGCTTTCAGAATATATTTACATTAATAGTATAGCTTTGTCTTGCACAGCAATTTGTGTGTATGCATCAGTAGCTTAGCTATTCCTTCTCTAAAGAGCACATTCAGGGGCAACTCCATTTAAAATGTAGGCCGAGAAATTTCAGGCTTAATTCAGAAATTTATGGACTCATCAACAGTGCTAAACTTGAAACTTTAATCTCTTCTGCTGTGTTCCTGCACAGTCATGCCAAATGTTGTAGGTAAGAAACTGTCATCAGTTTTAGTCTAAATGTTGATTTTTTGATGTTATTACTTATCCTATGTAGGGGTGTAACAAATGGTGCATGTTGAATGATTTTTTGTTTAATAAAGTGAGGCAGTGTTATTTTAAGGGTTTGTTTTGTCTTGTTTTACTGGTAGTAAGTGAGGAGAAACATAATTTTACCTTGTGTTTTATACATATATCATGCCATCTATTACCACTTCAGATTACTTGTTTACATCCTTTTCAGCTTTTAGTTTATGTGACACTATTATTTAGGAGTTACATTATGAACAATAGCTTTTCATATTTTTAGGGGTAGTAAACCTATACATGTTATGGAAAACCTAATAACTCTTGTATATCTGTTACAAGGTACCGATATGCTGAGGACTACACATATAGCCAAATTTTAGGAAATATAACTTTCCTTAGATGATAATCAAAGAGTAACACCTTCAATAGAGACAAATTCCAATATTCCTAGACATGATCATTCACAAAACTGAACAGAGAGCTTTGAAACTCTGAATAGAGTGCCCTTTTCAGACAGTTACCCTCTGCTGAGGTTACTTTAATCAGTTCTATCTCACTAACATGTTGCTTAAAACTGGGTAACCAACAGCTCATGGTTTTTTTACAGGGGGTATATTTGCAGATGCAGGGGTAACACAATTTTGTACAAAGTGCACAGCTCATTTTCTTCAGTTATGCTTCCATTTTAAGATCCAGCTAGGTAGCCTGAAACCACCCTTCAGTCCAAGTGATTCCTTGCTGTTGATACTTTGATACAGGCTCATACTCAGATGTAGACAGGCAAGTTAATGTGCAGGTTTGGGACAATTTCCTTGCATTGGCTACATCTGACATCCCGTGTACCTCGACCTTCCTAGACAGTTCTCAGCATTATGTGTTGAAATGTCAGGCTGACACTGCAGTGGACAAAGTTGTGGTTTTTCTCTCTATGACAGTGTGGACAGTCAAAGCCTGGGTAGGTAGTCTTGCCAGGGAGCATGCTGAAGATTAGCGAGCTTGCTCATGGGCTTCATTGCTTCAAAGGACAGCTGTAGACAGAGCATCTGTCTTGGAGTGCCTCAGTAAGCTTCTTTTTTCAGACAGAGGGAGGACCTGTCATGTTTACTTGATACCAAAAATTCTATGATAGGTTTCATCATCTTCAAGCCTGCATGTTCCTAATTCTTCTTGTGTGTATGTATATTTTTGTTCCACGGACTGTTCCAGGCAATAAGGAGTGCTAATACTCAATGTGTCTTTCTAGTTATGATAGAAGGGCAGAAGCAGTGACAAATAGAGCCAGCAGAGACAAGCAGAGTTATTAATTCAGCTTCCTTTCTTCCTTTCTTCCTTTATTCTGATGCAGTAATTTGTTGTCCCAGAAACCTAGAGCAGAGCAAGGACCTGTTCCAATTCCAGTTGTGGGAAATATATTTTTGCAATAGATCAAATGCTTTTCTGAGGACATTGATTCAAGAAGAATGAAATGGAAACTAAGGGAAAATAGACTATGAAGTGAATTATCAGGAGGTTATTTTACAGGAGGTCTGATATAGTAAAGAAGGCAGCTGTGTGTGTCTATATACAGGGACTGTAATATCTTTGAATATTAGGGAACTCATCAAGTGAAGTGTTATGGTAGCATTCAATTGTTACTTATCTTCATGTCATTTAGTCTTTACTATTGCAATTATTATAAACATGATGGTGGGGAATATTAGACTGAAATTTGGGGGAAAACCCACCCAAGCAATAAAACACTTCCCTCTTTAAGATAGGTCTTTTGTTTTGTTCAACAATAAATTGAATAGGCTGTTACTGGAGTTTTAATGAGATCATAAACTTTCTGCTTTGTATGTAAAATGAAGCAGTTGATTTAGTTTATAATGATACAAACAAGAAAATCTACTGTAAAATATATGTGGTTCTCTGAAGTATGAATTTGATTAGAAAGAATAATACTGGAAAATACACAGCATCTGATTCTGCTAGACAAAAGAGGCAGGAGAATAATTAAAACATTGCACACTGTTTTATTTAAAACTTAAGGGTCTACTTTCCAGCATAAACCAATGCATTCTGCAAAAGACCATTTTTGAAGGTAACTGAAGTCACCAACTAGTACAAGCTTCAGCCAAGGCAAAATATGTATGCCTCTTCCAGTCTCCTTGCCTCCAGGAATATGCTTTGTGCCAGTCATAGTTGATTTTGCACTACAAATCCACGTGGGACTGCCAGCTGGAAGCAAGGGGAATGAAAACTTTGCATGTAAGTGCTTCAAACTGCTGGAAATACGATGCTTGGCATTTAGATGTCAAAAAAATTGCTACTTGTTTATTGTCAAATTAAATGCCCTCAGACTAAAAGCTCATCTATAATTGAAGTTTATTTTTAAAGCAAACTTCAGCAGCATCTCTTTCTGCCCTTGCCACCCAGTTTTACTGTCGTTGAGATAGAAATCTCACCGAAGAGATTTCAAGCTTATGTGTTTTCAAGGAACCATAGATTATGCTTAGACACTTCATCCCATGGAATGAAGTAGAAATCAGCAAGTTGAGTAGTTTTCTATTTTCACCAAAAAATAAAAAGGGGGATAAAAAAAAAGCTATTATAGAACTATGGAGTAATTCAGGTTGGAAAGGGCCTCTGTAGGTAATTTGGTCCAAGTTCTGCTGAGAGTAAGGATTTATACTGTTAGTTGAAATTATGTAAACAAAATGAGCTCAACATGGCTGAAGGAAAGAAGATGGGGTTTGGGTTTTTTCCCCTCATCTATCTAGAGTGGGTCTGAAGCCTTATAGATCAGTTTTAAAACAGACTGAGTAATCTAGATTTGGAGATTGAAACTGGGGATGCTTATCTAAATCAGTGTTTTTGCAAGAAAATAATTTTTTTAATTCTTACCTATTGTGCCTACAGATTTTGTGTCTCTTTTTTCCTGTATTTCTCTAATAGTGCACAGAGCACAAATTCATGAAAGTTTCTGGTGAGTGGAAGTCTGTTAGACTCTTGTTTCCACTTTACAGGTGGTGATGGACCGCAGTAGAATCCTGAAGTATTTGAAAACTGCATTAGCTCACCTAATTAGATCATCAGATTAAGAGGCATAGTTGATCATTCGATGAGAGCTTATATCTGTTGGATGGACTACCACTGTCCCTCATAAAGAATTCCTTTGATCTTAGGGATTCTCTTGACAGAATCTATCCATTCCTTTGAGCTTTTATTTTATGGCCTGATGGTCCATTTCAGCTCTTAGATCTAAGCATTCTTAGTGTGTTGTTTTAACATTCAGATTCAAGGGCTAGGACTCTCAGTAACTCCCAAGCCTGCTATAGAAATTTCAACTATAACTCTATGAAATTAAATTTTAAAACTTCTCAGGGTTTAAAGGCTTCTTCCAAGACACCTTTGGCTCTTTGGATGCTTCTTGCAGCAGAGCACTGACTTATGTGCACAGCACATTATGTGCACAGCTTATTGCACAAGCAGAGCTTTTTGGAATGCAGCCATCTCCAGCTTTGGGGCGATATAAAGAGATGGGAAAGGAGAAATGTAATACAAAATAAAGAGGAAAACTAGGGGTGGTAATGCACCCCCACACCCAAGCAGGTGTTACTATATAAGGGAAAGAGTTTCAGCTTACCTTGGAACATATAAAGAAGCTAAACTAGAATTTTCCATAGCCTTCTCATTGTAATTGGCTCAGTGCCAGCACAGGGGCAGTGGTTAGGCTTTGGAAATGTTTCTCCAAACCTGTAGGTGTTTCTGTTGGCAATTTGCCAATAGAACCCTCCTGGGTCATTCAGTACTTAAGGACTGGCACAGAGGTGCTCTGGGCTTTTTGGGGTGTTGTAGCAAGGTGTCAGGCTTCTCTGACACCTGTGCTCGGCTTTTTCTTTTGTTTCTGTGTTGCTTGTTATTTGGCTTTTATTAAAACTTACTGCTTTACAAAACACCCCTGAGGAGCCGTTTGGCTATTATTTTAAGCTATTCTGAGATGTGCAGGACACCCTCAGAGACTTGATAAATCTTCATGTAGCTTATTCCGTTCTGGCTACGTGCAAGATTTTCTGCTAATTTCTGCTATAACTTCTGAACCATAACACTGCAAGAAATGAATTTTTTCACTACTTGCAATCTTGTGGTGCTATAAGGCAAAGGTAGTCCGCCTGGTCTAGCCTATTATATTGAACCTCAGCAAAAAAAAAAGAAACCCTGGAAACTTCAGGCAAAGCAAAGATGATGAATGAGAGAAATGAAAAATAATTCTATAAAGTCATGATTTATTAGTAATGGGGGTGGTAGAGTGAGTAAAATAGTTTAGATGTGGATAAAAAGAAGCAAATGAAGTAGTTGAAACTAGTCAAGAAATAACAGAAATTAAGAAGCAGGAAGATTCAAATGATTTCTGAACATATTTTTTCTCAGGAAACGTAGTAATTTCTTGCAATCCTGCTAGTGATTAAGTTTCATAATATTACCAGGGCATTATTAAAATTATTTGACTTTACTAACATCCTTGATTTTAAATTAAAGGCTTTCAGTCTGCTCTACACATCTTCTGAAAGTCCTTCATAGTTTGAATGATATAATGGGATTTTTCTGTAATAAGGATTTTGGAAACAATATGAATAATTTCAAATAATTATGAATTTGCTTTCAGCGCACCTGGAGATAGCTCTATTGTGTGAGATAGTTCCCCAAAGAAAATGAGTATTCACTCATTGAGGGCATTCTTAGGAAAAAAATCTAATCTAAAATCCTACCAGATCTGTTTTAAGTGTATATTCCTAAAATCTCTATCACGAGTACCTAAATAAATTATATGGAGTAAATTAACTTTTGTAAATTATTTAGTATGTAAATACATTTTCTATAAATTTTGTATCTAGTCCACTTTCATGGTAATTTACTGAAACATTTTATTTTCCATTGCAATAGATCAGAGATTTGCATTAGGTGAGAGAATTTTTTTAACAGCTCTGCTAATGAGAAAGCATCTGCTAAACCCTACATTACTATTTTAAATCATATGACTATGCATCATCATTTTGTTTTGCTTTCTGATGATGACACTTTGACAAAATTCAACATCCTCACCTTCTCAAAAGAAGGATTTCCTGAGAATGCACAAGAGGGTTCATCTGTCTCTTTCCAGAAAAGGAAACCTTTACATGAACAAAAAGCAGTGGAAAACTGTCATCAAGCCTAATTTTTGTTTCTATGGTCTGAAATTGAAAGCCAGACTTTTCCAGCACAGAAGAGAGAGGTCATGGTCCTTCTGTCCTTCTTTTTTTTTTTTTTTTTTTTTTTTTTTCCTTTTTCTTCTTCTTTACCTTTGGTGAATACCTAGATCCAGAAACTCATTGTATACAGGATAGGACATAGGACAAATTTTCCTTCTTCCTCCGTCTTTCGTACAAGACACAGGTCTGATAGACCACCTTTCTTTTTGCTTTTTTTCTGTCAGTATTCAATTTCATGTCCAGTGCAAAGTTACAACTTATTATATACTATGTACTTAGCATTCATCATATCAAAGATCAAAGAAATTGTTAAAGAAACACCTTCCTTTGCACTATTAATAAAATGAAACAACACAACTCCAAAATGTAGATAAATTTGAATGGACCTTATTTGTAACATATGAAGCTATGTGTTTCATAAAAAATGCACAAAATTCTAGATATTTTGTTACTTTTTTTCTTTTTTTTTGTTAGTCTATAATGGATTCTATGAATTTACTCAATTCAAAATAGGCTGATTTCATTCACTCAATTCAAACTTTCCTTGTTGCATCTTCTCTGTCACTTGCTTCCTATTATCTTTTTATGTCCTTCTATGTCCTAGTAATGAAGAACTATTACCCCTTGGCATCTGTTTTTGTGTGGTGGTTGGGTTTTTTCCTCCAACTCACCACCTTTGATTGCTTTTACAGTTCTATTGAGCTGATAATGTCAATAAAGGGATTTTACTTAAAATAATTTCCTATATACTTAAGGGTTTTTGATCCACTTGCAGAGGCTTGTCTGAATCTGTCAAGAGCACAGTTACTTCTTGTTTCTTTTACATTGTTCTTGATTCTCATTCAATTCCTGTTGCAAATTCCTAGATAGAAATCACTCAGTTATTATGTTATTGTGGAATATTTTGATTGTTTTCATTTAAGTCTTTTTTAACGCCCTAAGTCAGGGGTGGTAGTTATATTGTCCCCTAAGCCTGAGTACGAAAGTGATGACAGTGATTTAAGAAGTTAGTCATTTTCTTGGTTCAGTAGGTAGGCCTGACTAACTTTTCTAACTTTTTTTCAATTTTTTCCAGAAAATTCATTCTGGAAAAGAAGAGACCTGACTTTCTATGTGAGCTACTTTGTAATAATACCCAGAAGTTACTAGAGCTGTCTACGGCTGTAGATTTCTCTGCCATTAGAGGCAAGATATTTTTGGTGTGTGTACAGTGCAAACTTCACTATAGGAAGCCCTAGCTAGCTTGGCTAGTGGAACAGAAAGCAATTTAAATGATTTATCATGATGGAGCTGTAGGGTGCCACATAGTTTATTGTGCATATGCGTAGATCACTGTGGGCTAGAACCCCTGACAGGCCAATGAGTGAAATTTATGCACCACTTGAGATCCTCAGATCTCTTGCTTGCTGCCTAACTCAATAAAATATCTAAATTTCCTCAGAGTACTGGCACAGGTACTGCCTAACTGTGGAAATGCTAGCCAATCTGTCAAATTGTTGAAAGCATATCCATATGCCAGTGTGCTAGCTGAACTTTCTGAGCAGTCTCTTTACTCTGTTTATGAGATCTCAGGCCATGCCCTTGTAAGAAGACCAGGACTAGAAGGGAGTTTATATATCTCTCTGAATGATGACTGCAATAGCAGAGGGCTGGCTATATTTTCATAAGTATATAAAACCCATTTCAATTTCTACTCCATTTCCCATAGAAAAGCTGCTTGAGGGCTTCTCCTGACTTCTCCTTGAAAGTTTATTCATGGCTGCATTTGTGCTGACAATGTTCCTCCTTTGAAGTCACGATTCTTCCTCTTTAGTGCCTATCTCCTGAAGTATTTTAGAGAGAAGAGTTAAGTTGCCTGTGAAAAAAATCTAGAGGTCTTTTAGTCCTCTTTCCTGTGACAGACTTTTTGTTGTCCTTACCGACTTAATAGCTCTTATCTAGTTTTCATCCTTTTAATTTATGTCTTAAGATTGACAGTCACTGTATTTTGAATGATGATGTGCCAGTATTGCATTTGCCTTTTGGTAGCTGTATCACATTTATATCCCAGTATTCCATTAACCTATGAAAACAAATAGGACTAGCTCCTTCTGCTTTCAAATGGTAGAAATAAATTTGAAATTAAAATAATTTTGATTATTTTCAGTTATTATTGTACAGATGTGTATTTAGTATTGCTGAATATCCAGTAACAGGTAATTTACCCTTGTGTTTTGCCAACATTGCCTCCTATCTTTGTGATGAAAACTCCTTTTCTAGCAATGGAAATTTGTAAAGAGATTAGACGAAAAACTAATTTTTTCTTCCCTAATTAATCTTGCCCAGGAGTTTTCTGTTAAATTCTCTTTGGTATTGTCTCCTGTTAGAGCAATTCCTTGTTCAGGTTAGATTTCTATTAATCTTTATCTGCTTAGCTAGACTACTGGGTTTCAGAGTGCTAGAGTCCAGATGGATTAGCTCTTAATTTATTACCCTACTGTGGAAAATAATTTCATTCTTTAAAAGCTCATGTTATATTTTTACCATTTTTAACAAGCAAAATTAAGTCTATAGATAGACGGAAAATGTGTCCAAACCCCTTGAACATTATTTCAATAATATGAAAAACTCTGTATATATCTGGTTGTTATTTTTCTCCTGAATACAAGTATTTTTCTGTTTTTCAGGTTTGTTCTGCTCTTATGGAAGCTATCTTAAAATACACACTGTCTGACCTACAGCTTCATTCTTCAGTTTCACAATTCTGGGATGAAGTTCAGCTTGTGATTATGAGTAATTCATATATGTTTAGTTCCTTGAGATCTTTTTTCATTTTTGTTACAGTATTTTTGGGGTTTTTTGTTAGCATACACTTTTATTTGCCTTACTGTTATTTGCAATGTCAATGTCACACTCTGTTAAAAACTGAAGAAAATGATTTATTATTATTATTATTAATTATTATTATTATTATTATAGTTAGTCTCCACCTCTTTATGATGTCTTCTAGCTCTCATAAAAACATGGCCATGTATCTTCACTACCAAAGGTTAGTTGTAGCTGCCTAGAAGGGAACAGGCCTCTCAGTGTTGCGCATAGAACCAAAGTTGGGTTGAAGCCATGGGCATTAACTGCTCCAATCCTTCTGCTCAAGCAGTGACACAGAGTCAGCTGCTCAGAGCCATGTCCAGATGGCTTTTGAGTATCTCCGAGAATGGGGACTTTACCACCTCTCTGGCCAGCCTGTAGAGATGATTGGTTACCCTCACGGTGAAGAAGAGTTTCTAGATGTTCAGAGGGAACATCTGGGTGTTCAGCTTGTGCCTGTTGCCTTTGGTTCTGTCACTGGGCACCACTGAAAAGAGCCTGTCTCTGTCCTCTTTGCACCACCCCTTTTGATGTTTATATACACTGATAAGATCCCTCTGAATCTTCCCTTCTCTAGATTGAACAGTTCCAGCTCTCAGTCTTTCCTTATAGGAGAGATGCTCAAGTCCCTTAATCATCTTACTGACCCTGCACATGACCCATTCCAGTAGGACTTCACCTCCCTCGTACTGATGACTGGATGCACAGTTCATCAGGCATGGCCTCAGCACTGCTGTGCAGCAGGGAAGCATCTTCTCCCTGGATCTGCTGAAAGCCGACTGCAGCCCAGGATGCCACTGCCACTGGACTTCTATGCAACAGAGACACGTTGCTGACTCCAGCAGGACCCCAGGTACTTTTCTGCAAAGCCCTCAAGTGCTGGTAAGTGGTTCCACCTTTCAGCATCAGATTTTCCCCGTTTATTTTGTGTGATGCCTGGCCTCCCAACTCATGGCTCTAATTCAGGTGGAGAGAAAGATGCCTAAAAGTTGAATTTGGCAATAGCTTTAATAGCTTGGTCCCAGTAAGATTTTACTCTCAGATATGAATGTGTCTCTTGATCATAAATGCAGTTTAGCTATAGAGCTGGAGCCTAAAAAAAATTACAATGCATATTTACTTTTATAGCTGGCCAAACCAAAATTAGTGCTAAATTAAGGTATTGCCCCTGTGAATTTTTATTTATCTTTTCCCCCCATACTTTTGGTAAACTTTCAAGTTCGAATTCCTGTTATTTCCATACCCTAAACCAAAAGGGTTAGTGCTGAGAGCACTAAAATATTAGCAGAAAATAGCTATTTCTAGAAGCAAGAAAGAAGAAGCAACAACATACATTTGACCTCATGAGAAATGTCATCTAATCATCTCTTTGACAGAGCTTAAGATAATTTTTTTATTATTAATTTATATTTTGATTACAAGCTTCCTTTTAATTTGAGGGGTAGGGTGGGGTGGGGAGAAGCAAAGAAAAGGCTATTTTGGGGAATTTTTCTGCTCTATTACTTTTCTCGTTCGTATGCCTGGGTCACTTATGCTTTTAGCAATGGACATTTTGCCCTCTAGTGGTTTCTTTCAGATACAAAATTTGTGTGCACTCAAATTCATCCACTTAGATTCTGGTGTGGACATGCAAAGCAAAAGCTTTTAAGATGTGTTCTTTTTTTCTTTTGTCTATATCCATTAATGCACCTTTATAAATCTACCTTTAATTACACTGTCCTCAGAATATATTTTATTCACATGGAGTGTTAAGGGGAAGCTAAAGGCCTCTGCATTTTAGTTTGAAAGTAATTGCAAAGAAAATTAACTGGCAAAGATTTGGATTTTACTTCAAAGCAGTGACACTGTATTGACATTATGGATAACATAATTTGTTGCTTTATGTAACAAAACAAAGGGATAAAAGCTGTGTAATAGCTGAAGCTGTAATATATTTGCTAGAGCAGCATGTATATGCTCCAAACATTTTATTTAATTCTATACCAATGGTCAAACTATGCTTATTTGGGACATGACTTGTGGATATAGAATGTATTTAGCTTTATTTTAAAGCCTTAGTCACTGCTTTGATGCTCTGGGAGTATGAAAATTAAGTGGTACCATGTATATTGTAATATTTCTGATGCCAGCAGACTGGTTTTCTGTTGCAGTATATCTTTGCATTTTTTATTGTGTGAAATTTTGCTGAAGTGAATGGCATGTTGGCACCCTCAATTTATTTAAATCTGTGTCAAGGAGAAATAATACTGCATAAAATATGTAATATTCTTATGAAAGATAGGAAAAATCCTAATTAACATGCTTGATGCAGCACCAATTGAGATTAGATATGCATGCTACTCAGGGTTGTTCTCTTCAAGGCAACCTAAAAATAAATATTTAGGGGTTATTTCAAAATGCCAACTTCCAACAAAGTTGCATTGCATCTATAAGTTCAAGTGCTTCCTAATTGGAATAAGAAAGGTTAATAGATTGATGATCTTCATTTCTTGGCATCATGTTTCCCAAAATATTCAGTTTAACTAGCCCCTGAAAAGAACCACTGATGGGTTGATGATAGTCAATGGTTTTAAAATGATTGGATTACAATAAACCTGAGTTACATGAGGCTATAAAGCAACAACAGTAACAACTGCAATCACACTTTTCCTTGCATCATAGTCAAAAAAATTTCCACAGATGAAAATATCCTGAAGAAAAAATGAATTTCATTTGTGCTTTAATAGCTTTCCATGCTATTTCTTTCATGGCTCTATTTTTATTTCCAATGTATTTGCTTATAAATATTTACTTTTTAAATCCTTTCCCTCTGCTGTAAAATTTGTTAGACTGTATCATCCAAAACACTCCTACTTTATGAAATAAGTATTTTTTTCAGTAGAATTTCCCAATTTTATGAGAATAATGAGATTTTTAGAGAAAAGTTATAGGTCTTTCCATGAACAGTGTAATTTTGAGTACTGCTCTACAAAGATAGGACAAAAGGGCCATCAAGTAAAGGAATTTTTTCTTGAGGCTTTTAGGTGCTTCAGCCCTGAAGATTAAAGGCTGTGGGTCTTTTAAAGTGACATAAGCAGCTATGGCATTGGGAGAAAGTTGAATTAAGAACTTGTATGGTTCAAGGGCAATCTGCTTAGGAAGCTGAGAGAAATGTGTTAAGACCAGAGAAAATATCTCTATATTTTACCTAAAAAGCAAATTTTTCACTAACAAAATGTTCTGAAAAGGAGCAGAATTTTAAAATGAGGACCAGGAGAAGGATGGGGATGGAAGGGATGTGTGTGAGGATCAAAGAGAAAATAATGTAGTATTCTCCTAATTCATTGTAAATTTTCATAAAATCATAGAAAAGAGTTGTAAAAGACCCATCAGGATAACCACTTCCAACTCCTGGAGGCCCTGCAGAGAACACCCCTAGAGTCACACCATGTGCCTGAACGTGTTATCCAAACACTTCCTGAACTTTGTCAGGCTTGGTGCCTTCTCTGGGGAATCTGGCCCCGTGCTCGGACACACTCTGTGTGAAAAACCTCATCCTGATATCCAGTCAAAATCTCCCCCAACTCAGCTTCATGCTGCTTCCTCAAGTCCCATCGCTGTTCAAGAGGGTGAGGAAGTCAGTAGGCATATTTTTTGTCTGTAGCTGGTTCTGTGGTCTTCTGCTGATGTTTCCTTTTCTTGTTTTGTTAATTTGGAGGTGGGGGAGAGCAAGGGGCTGCTATTTGTACGCATTCAAGGCCACCTCTTTCCCCATGGATCTTATGATCTCAAGTACCATTGATGATGCTGTTTCAGATTGTCTATGGTGAACATTTCTTGCAGTCAAGTGGACTCTGCAGTTCAAAACCATCATGTGTCATATGTGACCAAGGCCTCTGCCTAGAGCTGCAAGAAGACTTGGCCACTCCAGTGTAACCATTATTGCCCAGAACTACATATTCTGTCTTCTTATTGAAGGCTTCTGCCCCTGTGGCTGAAATGAATGAGACAGTTCTGTGCCCAGCACCTCTGGTCACTGATTTGTAGATTCCTTCTTAAGAATTGCCACCAAAAATGTCTGCCAATAGGAGGGACAGTTAAATCAAAGTGGCTGTGAGATGAATAGTACTCTTACAACTTCAGCAGCCCTGCGCAAGAACAGGGGATGTTTTGAGGCCTTTGTCACTTCAGTACCACTGTTTGGTCTCCCTGGAATCAGGACTTCAAGTCTCCAAACTGGAGACCTGGAGAAGATTCAATGAACCAGAGATAAGGGCACATGCAAGGTCCCTGTGGATGCAGCATTGAAGCCAAGGTTAGTATAAAAGATCATTTTGGACAAGTTGCCATAATTCTTATGTGAATAGAAGCAATTTTTCTGAACATTTTGTGAGATGAACTATGGCAAGGATTCTTGTTTTGATTTTGCCCTTCTACTATAATTGTTACCCTTATTCCTAATTCTTACTTGTAATTTTAAACATAATTTTTTGCTTTCTTTGCTAATATTTTAACAGCACAAAATATTGTCATTTTTTGTCTTTTACATATAGTACAAAAATAAACTGAATCAAAACTGAAAATTGTATGTCTGTTTTATTCTTCGTGAGAGCACTGTTGATCTTATGAAATGTTGTCTTATGCTCAGCTTTAATATGCTCAACAGTTGGTGACTATTAAGTAGATTAATCAGATGATGGAAATATTTAAAAATGCTATTACAAATAGTATAAATCACATATAGAATATTGAAAATTATATACTTATGGCGATTTAAGCTGCAATTAAAAATAATCAAATTATCCTAAGCAAGGCAGGTTTAGTAAATAGAAAAACACATTAAGTTTGATTTTATTTTAGTTTTCCTTCTTTAATGAATTATGCTAGAGCATTAAAATATCCCCTGGGGAACAAGTACTGTAGGTTATTAAACAATAAAATTATATTTCAAAGTTTTGTATCCATGGCATATGAATATCTAGATGGAAGATAAACAGCTTTTGAAAAATTGCCTGAAAACAGCAATCCATCATATTTAGGGAGAGTTTTCTTTCACTTTGCTGTGCTAGCACTTTTGCTGTAGTGTCAGTGGTTTTGGGAAAAATGGGGTTGCCTAGAGATATTCTTTCATCAAGGTAGAAATTTCAGCAAATCTAAGTGCTTTTAGAATAAGAGTGGAATGCAGTTAATTCTGAAGAAAATCTTTTCTCTTCATTGCACCTGCAGCTATTATGTGGAGCTCTGTAGTTGTAGTTCAGATATCCTTCTCACCTCTACCTAAGGCTGAATGCAAAAATAGGGACTTCAAAAGTTTAAATTCATTAAATCAGCCAAATTAAATAAGAGCTTCTTTCTTGTTTTTGAGTCTTTAGTCCTCTCAGAACTATACAGTGCTTTTGTACTTGTGTGCTGCACTCATCATCTTCCCCTTCTTCTGAGGTTTATTGACTACCCAAGATATCAGGACACCATAGTTCTTTAATTGGTCTCAGATTAAATGAAGACTACTGCAAATGGTACTCAACAAAGCTAGTACACCTTTGCCTGATCTCCAGAGAGAACTTGAGTCCTAGCTCCTCAGAGTGAGGTGTGCTTGTGAAAAAGGGAAAAGCTGAGTGTTTCTGCCTCCCTTCCCTGCTCTGGAGGTTAGATACCTAAGCCAGGCCTGCACAGCCCCAAAGCTGAGGCCTTGGGAAATAGTGGTCTTTTTTGGGTTGCTGACCTCATTAATTATTAGAGTATAATTAAAGATTTTCCCAGAGAGCTGGAAATCCCATTGAATGTGCTTAGCTATAAATGATTCAGACCTTACTGCACATCATGTTAAGCATTAACCTTAAAATGTATTTGAAGGATTTGAGATGAAACATACAACAGATTGTAAGGTGATGCACTTTAGCATTAATAACAATATTTCTGCAGTAAGCCCCTCAAAGGAAGAGAGGTAAAAAATAAGGGTACAAAGATTTGATACTGAGAGTATCTGCAGTGATTCAACCATGAAAATAGCCAACTAAAATCTAAGTGGTGTCAGAAGAGGTATTTAGAGTAAAGAAGGAAAAAGTTATTGTAATGATATGTTATCATCTAGTCAGTTATGTTCAAGAAAGATAAATTGAACATCTGAGTCCAAGACAGGATTGAAAAATCTCTCATTGGACTAGACAACCTACAAGAGGGGAGCAGAATTTTTTTTTCTTTTATTTAAAAAAAAATGCACAATGCGGGTAGGATATATTTGTTGCCTGCAAATGTCTTAGAACAGTATGACAAAAGGATAGAGGATTTGTTGAATTAAGGACAATATTTTCATGAAAATAAACATACATATTTTATTTGAATTAAACTTGAATCTGTGGTTCCTTTAAAACAGGAGATTTACAGCAAGCTCAGGTTATAGAAGAGGTTGTATATCGGATGATCTGTCAAGCTCTGGTATCAACCTCTCACTAGTCATCTACAGGGGAAAAATAAGTGAAGCTTCTAAATTGTAAGAACTCACATTTTCTGATAAATCTTACTGAGAAAGTGATCTACAGAATTAACCACCTCACACCCTCTACTGGTTTTCAGCTCAGTAACAGGCTGTGCATCTTGTTCTTGCTCATCTCATTATGGTCTGAAAAACAATACTTCAAATTAGATGCTTCCAGCTCTTTCAGATCACTAAGAAGGTTTCTGGGACTTTGTATTAAGGGATGCCAACTCAGAAACTTCAAGCCCAGATTTTTCTGATGCCCATCTACTGTAGGTCAACCCAGGAGCTTGGACTTCTACAGTTTGGTCTCAAGCAGTTTGAGGCAGAACTGTTTGAGACCAAACTGTAGGAAGGATAAGTGCATATCCCAGAGATATGAGCATGATGATAACCCTTCTTTATATGAGTCATGGGTTTGGGAGTCTTTTTCTAGTCAATAGAGAGTAAAATGCTAAGCTTTTCATGGCCACCTATGGAAAGAGTCACTGGAGTTATTTCTCTCCCCACCTGCCTGCTTTGATCAATAGTAGATCAATATGTAATAGGCATCATTCCTGGGCACTGAAATATGATCACCCACAGTATTAAATGCTCTGAGTGTTTCCTGCACACTTTTATAGCCTGTCTCAGTACCTTCCCAAAGCATACCGAGACAAAGCCAACAACTGGCTCTGTGACAGCCCTAGTTTTGAGTGGCAGGATAGTTAGATAAATACATTCCATGCCATTTAACATTCATACCCAGGACTCTTACTGGCCAAATTTAATTAACTAGAGTGAACCTTAGAGATTTTCTAGTAGCACCTGACACTCAAGATTAGTTAAAGGAGAGTCGTTTAGCTCTCAGTTCCCTGAAAACAATAATTTGCTGTCATGTTAGTTGCTTTTAGCTATCTGAGCTGTGGTGCTGGTAGATATACATCAGCAAAAGAACCAGGAGAAGACCTGCAATTATCTGGAGTAGCAGTGGGAACCTGGGCGAGATATGCTGGGACAATTTACAGGATGGTGTTTTGTTTAGGTAACTTAATCTCACCCTTATCACCTCTGTTCCCAGTCACACATAGGATGTAATGGTGTGAAGTTTAATATTGCTGATTAGGTCAGGGATAGGACACTTTGGTAAAGCCCAGCCAGTGTTCCCTGCTAGATCTCATATATGGGCAGGGTTCCAGGACTGTATATAAAATTTCTATAACACCTGGGCAAGCTGAAGTACTTATCTACATGAGAGATGTCACTAACAGCATTACTACATGTTGTGTCCATGCTCATATGTGATGTAAAACAGAAAAGTGGTTGGGTCACTCTAGGAGAGGGGTTGGGAAATGTGGATTTATCTGAGAGAGACAGTACTTTCTTGTTCACCACTCTCACAATGATTTAATCAGTGCCTCTACCACTATCCTCAGAAACTGTATAAGACATCATACCAAAGAGAATGCTCAGGGGTTAAACATCATTAGTTAAATTAAAACCTGTTTTTGTAGTTACATAAGGTTTTGTTTACATAAATCCTGTTGCTTCGATATTTATGGTAGAATGGATGAGATATATTAATTTGTATTTCTGTCCTTTTTCATGTTGTCATTGATGATGCAATTCTTAATCTGTATTTTTCTAAGCAGTACAGTTGCATTGACTATAGAGTGACACCAGCTGGTGTGCCAGGGTGAAAAATATGTTTTCCTTTTTTGGCTTTGTCTGAGTAAGGCTATATAAGCAATTGTATTCTTGAAGCAGATTTCCTAACAGCTGCTTCCAACTCTAATTCTTTCTTTTTCCATCTGTCTTCTCCTAATTCTGCTATTAGAATGGCTAACAGAACCTCAAGGGTGCTCTGAGTTTCTGAGAAAAAATGGGCAATCTCTAGCAGCATCTGAACTAAGAAAGCCCAAAGTTGCATTTGAATTTAACTCTTGTTGTAAATAAAGACCTGGGGGAAATGAGAGATGCACAGATGCTTTGTGTGAAAAACACAGACTTAAAAGAGTCTGAAGTTGAATTAAAAAGCAAAATAAAAGTTTATTTTTTACTCTGTTAAATGAAATTAACACCACCAGAAATCTGACTAATCTAAAAAAAAATTCCTTCTACTAAATTCTGTCTTCAACAGCTGTTTCAAAAAAAAAAAAAAAAAAAAAAAAAAAGTAAAAAAAATTCTATACATATTTTAACTCAGGTCACCGCACCCATCTTTACTGTAGCATTTCTCAGTGCTACAAAAAAGAAAAAGTGCTATATCTTCATAAAATGCTCAACATGTCCTACAGACATTTTAAAAACGGAGGTTCTTATAAATTAACCTTTCATGTAATGTGCTATGTAACCTACAGATTTACATTTTCCCCATCACTTAGAACCTATTTTCAGTTTTAATAAGCAATATTTCTTGGTGATTGCATAGTGGTCAATGTTTTTTACTGAGGCTGGCAATCTGTCACAAGTGAGTTGTGTCCCCCAGGATTGATACCTAGCTCCACGCTGTTCAGCGCCATCATAAATGATCTGGATGACGGGAATGAAACACAGCAAGATTGCTGACAACACTAAAATGAGTACTGGGGTGGACGAGCCAGAAGGGAGAGCCATCTTAAAGAGAGACCTGGACTGGAATGGTAGCAATAATTGTACAAAGTTTAACAGAGTCGAGTGTAGTCATGCACCTAGGATGACATAACCTAACAGCTCAGTACAGGCTGGGATCCGTGTGGCTGCAGAGGAGTCTTGCTGAAGGCAACCTGGAAGACAAATACGCCACTGTGAGTTGCTGCAGCAGCAATGACATACGGGATCCTGGGCTGTATCCACAGGGGCATTCCTGGCGGAAGTAGGGACCAGAGCATCCCACTGTAGTCAGCGTTTGGATCTCTGTGCTGGTTATGGTCCCCAAAATTCAAGAAAGACACTGACCTGAGAGGGTCCAAAGGAGGTCATCATCATGCAGATAGATGACCAAAGGGTTGGAGAACCTGACCTATGAGATGAGAGTGAAGAAATAAGAGGGGTTTTTCCCCTGAAGAAGAGAAGGTCGAGAAGGGGAACACATTCATTGTGTTTCAGTCCTTAAAGAGCAGTTGCAGAGAGGATGGTGGCTCTCTTCTCACAAGGAGATGCCCGGAGAAGATATGGGGGAATAGATGCAACTTATACTGGAAGAGGTTTTACATGATATAAGAAAGGAATTTTTTACAGCCAAACCAAACATTCAATGGAACAACCTCCCCAGGGATGTGGTAGAGACTCCAACACTGGAGTGGGAAGGAAAGGGAAGTTCTGGGAAGTTCCAGGAAGGGAAGGGAAGTTCTGGGAAGGGAAGTTCCAGGAAGGGAAGTTCCAAGAAGGGAAGTTCCAGGAGGGGAAGTTCCGGGAAGGGAAGTTCCGGGAAGGGAAGTTCCGGGAAGGGAAGTTCCGGGAAGGGAAGTTCCGGGAAGG